>PVIW01008169.1:0-63925 GCA_004026585.1 Noctilio leporinus
CCCACCTGTTGTCCATGTCCATGGTTCCTTTATACTAGGTTCTTGTCTAAGCTGCTCCCCTTCCCTGCCTCTGCCTCCCCTCTCCCCCCAACCCCTTTCCCCTTGACCACTGAAGGCCTATTCACTGTATTCATATATTTGGTTCTGTTTTGCTTGTTGTTAGTTTTGTTCATTATTGTCCTGTATTGGGTGAGATCATATGATATTTGTCCTTCCATGACTAATTATGATGTGTGTTTGAGTGGGCCTGTTTGGGTTCATCTTTATTGGGATCCTCTGTGCTTCCTGAGCTTGCATGACTTTTTCTCTCCTGAAGTGAGGGAAGTTTACAATCAGGTTTTCTATTCCTTGCTCCTCTTCTTCTCCTTCTGGTATCCCTAAGATATAGATGTTATTATACTTCATGTTGTCCTGCAGCTCTCTTAAAACCTCTTCATTCTTTTTCAGTCCTTTTTTCATTTTGTTGCACTGCCTGGGAATTTTGTCCTACATTGACCTCCAACTTGCTGATCTGATCCTCTGCTTTTGATTCCTTCTACTGTGTTCTTCAATTCAGAAATGGTATTCTTCGCTTCCTCCTGGCTCTTATTGATGGTTTCAATGTCCTTTTTCATGCTGGTGTAGTTCTTAGCAAGTTTCTTGTAGCTTCCCTGGAGTTTGTAGTTCTGGAGTTGTCTGTAGTTTTCTTTGAATTCCCTTAGCTCATTGAGCTTCTCTATCATCATTATTTTGAATTCCTTGTCTGATAATGTTTCTGCCTCTATTCCATTTTGCACTCTTCCTAGGATTCCTCCTTTCTTTTCGCTGAGGGTTTAGTTCTTTGTCTCACCATTTTAGGTGACTCTTGTTTATTTCTGCTTCTTGAATTGGTCTGCTTTGACTTATTGTCTTAGTGGTGTGACCTTCTGTGCTGTAGAGGTACACTCTTTTTACCTCCTGGCTCTGAACTTGGTGATGTCAGCTCTAGTCACAGTCTGGTCCTAGTCAGCCAGTTGGAGACTACCAGAGATTCACTGTCTTTGTCTCCTTTAGTTATTAAGCCAATCAGTCTGTGATCAGTGGTCAGTTTTAGGTACCTCTGGGCGGGGCAGATGAATTCAGTTGTTAATCCAATCAACCTGTGATCTGAGGTCAGGTTTAGGCACTCCTGGTTCTGGCAGATTAATTCCTATGGGTGGGGCTGTGGCTTCCTCTCAGGCTCCCGCCCTTTGGAGAACAGTGGTCTGCTGGCTGCATGGGGGATGGGTCAGCACTGGACTCATGGGCTGCTTCCTCACTTCTCCCCCTAAAGCCACTGACCCAAACTTTCCCCAAGCATCTCTAGTCCACTCTGCCCTTTCTCTGCTGGAGCCCAGGGTAGGTGGGTGACACTGTATGTTTGTATTTCCTTTAAGAACTCTGTCTCTCTGTCAAGCCAGCTAAACCTGGTAGCTTTTTGCTTTTCACAGTTGGAGGCTGTTTTACTCTCAGCTGTGTTGCTGTAGGCTGGGAAGCCCAGCTGGTGGTTAGATCCCACCCTTCTCAGGTGGAACCCCCACTACTGAGATGTTTCTCATCCCTTCAGCTGCCACCTGTGGGGATCCCATCAGCCCTCTTGTGTGTCCTCATTTCCTACCAGTCACATTGTGATGGAGTGGCCTCTTCTGTTCTGTCTGGGGTAACAAGGCTTCTGTTCTGTTGGTTATTCTGGATGATTTCTCCCCAATTAAGTTGTAATTCCAGTTTGGTGTTGGGAGGAGATTGGTGTAGCTCCACTTACTCTCCACCATCTTGGTTCTCGGTTTCTTATTTTTTAATATATATTTTTCTATATTTCTTTACTTCTATAGCTTAATATTTTTGTCTCAAGCATGTGTTTGAAAATGGGATTGTATATTTTGAAATAAAATTATATATATATTTTAAAGATTTTATTATTTTTTGAGAGAAGGGCAGGGAGGGAGGAAGAATCGGGGAGAGACATCAATGTATGGTTGCCTTTTATCTGCCTCCAGCTACGGACCTGGCTAGAGATGGAGACCTGGCTTGCAACCTGGTTATGTGCCCTGCCTGGGAATTGAACCAGTGACCTTTGGGTTCACAGGCCATCACCTCCACTGTGTCACCAGCCATGGCTAAAAATGATACTTTGAAAATGATATTGCATATTCCCCTTGTAAATTGTGATCATGTGATATAGCAGTGAAAGACAGAAAAAGTAAACAGAACTGAGAGAAAAAAGAGAAAATACAAAGTAAATATAAGGTTAGTGGTGGGTTATTTCAGCCACTTTAGAGAACAAATTTTCAAGCATCCTAATAAAATTTGGAAATATTCAGCTGTTAATTGTCCTTAACAATTATTTAGATTTAATTTCTGGAGAACCATTTCTGTGATACTTTAGTTTTAGTCACTTTGTTTAGGTATTTAAAAAGGATGTATATCACATTGCCCTTTTGTTTAATTGAACCCTAAAGTAGTATTGGTGTGTGCAGAATTATGAATTCATAGAGCATTGTGTGAAATTATTCAGGATGTGAGACTAGAGCTTCTGGGGCCATCTTCCTGCCATCGGGGGTTTGAGAACAAAGCCAACACAGTTTCATCATTTCCTGATATCATCTGAGAGTATGAATCAACTCAGAATGGATGTTTCCATGACTTAAGTCAATTTCCATCACTCCCCTTTAATGTGTGTGCTTAAATAAATAAATACATAGGTCAGTTGTCCCATTGCCAAAAGGAAAATGCCTTGAATTGCTGACTTTAAGATATACAATTTCATATTATGTTGTATGATATTTATGGTGTTCATTGAAAAGTTAAAATGTCTAGATATCCTCCAAGCAATACCACTTTCCTCAGGAACAATCTTATGTGGCCCTCCTGCTCTCTTGCTCTGATGAATCCTTTCTGAAGACCTCCTGCTCTCAGTGCCTTTCACCTCCCCCACTTCCTTTCTTCTCAGACACAAGCAAGGAGTTTGAGGGTCATAAGCTTGTTTCTTGGTACTGATGTCCTGAGCCATCATGGAAAAAAAGGTAAATACACTCGTGTCTTAACCCCTGCCTGTGTCTATAGCAGATATTATTAATAAGTTACAACTTTCTTCTCCATTGAACCTATAAATTTTTAGGCCGTTACCAATTAATCATAGGGAACATGAAAAAGAACTTACTGCCTGCCCTTGACTTGCCTCAGATTCCCACAGCATGGTGCCCAGACACTTGATCTTCAGTAGAGTACCTCATCCTTGGTGACAGACCTACGATCTCAACTGTGTAACTCACTCTGCCTTCTAGCTCCAACCTTCCATTTCTCAAGAAATGTTTTCTGGGTTTGACTTTAGAAGCTTCCAGCTCCCTTCCCTTGCTGGCCCCAGGAAGTCTCCTGTTTCCCTGTTTCCCTGCCACCAGAGGAACAATGCTATTAGAACTGTGGGTGTAGTAGATACTGAGATTTGCTAACTCTATATGTATTCCAGCCTTCTTCTAGTGTGCCTCCCTTACTGGAACCTAGAACAGGAGAAGACACTTCACAAGCTCTCTAGCAGCTAAAATTTTAAACAAGATTTAGGTTCTACTAATTAGAGGCACTCATATAGAACTTGAATTTAGAATGGAGTTACATGGCAGGAGAGCAGGGCAGAAGGCTTCCAAATGCTGGTGTGCACTGTGGCCCAGCCAGGTGGTTCTGGTGCTGGTCACCAGAGAAGGACTCTCACTTCTGCAGGTGGCTTCCTGATGGGTGGGACCATGGCTCCCCTGGCACTCATTGCTGGAATGTGCCCTCAAGGAGCTGGAAGTTCAGCACAGAGCCTGCTACTTCCATCATCCCAATGCCTTTTTCAGTCATTCAATACTCTCTGAAAAGTTCTTTCTGCTTAAACTAAAGCTGAACATGATAGATGCAGAATACAGTCATGGGATAGTCCTAAACCCTTCCTGTTCTCTTTCCCATCCAGTTTGTCTCCACCCTTTGAAACTGCAGAGTCACACAAGATAGTCTCATTACAGAGATAAGAAGGGAAGTGTGAAAAGAGTTCAGTAGCTATTAGCTACTGTGATAGAGAACACAGAAAGCTATCCAAATAACATTTTAATTACTGAAGAAAATTGTTTCTTTTTGCAATGGGAGAACTCATTTGTAACATAGGAAGAAAATTATTATGATAAGTGTAACCTTAAAGAGCCACAGGAATACCTTTCATACTTGCTAAATATTTTTGTTGAGAAACATTTTTTTCACTATGTTCCTACCAAAATACAACCATTGCTACCTACCAAATTTTAGGCTGAAGATGCTAAAAGACACACTGACAGAATTAAAAGAGATTGTCCTCAGAGATTTCCAAAGACAATGTCCTTAACTCTGTGAGAACCTCAGCATAATAAATATCTATGGACAGAAGGAATGCTATGGATGAGTTTAGTGAAGAGAGAGATGTTTTTCTTCTGATAAAAATAAAAATAAGGTAGAAAGAGAGGAAAAAAGAATAACATTGAGGCAGAAAAACTTGGTAAACACTAAGTGGTCCCTGCCAGATGATCAAGGTAAACATCAACAGTGATCATCCTTGTCAATAGTATCTACTTTTGATATGATGTGATGAGAATGGCAGTTTACTGCCCCCCCCCCCCCAACTCATAATCCCAGTTTTAACATAAGAACAGCATCAGGCAAATCCCAATAGAGAGGCATTCTCCTCAAAGCTGTCCGGGTCATGAAAAACAAGGTAAATCCGAGAAACAGCCATAGCCAAGAGGGGCCTGAGGAGACAGGACACCTACTATAACCTGGCATCCTGATGGGATCCTGGAACAGATAAGAAAGATATTAATTTTAAAAAATAAGGACACCTGAAAAATAAATAAATAAATAAATAAATAAAATAAATAAAAAATAAGGACACCTGGATGAAATATGGATTTCAGTTAATAATAATAATGTACCAATGTTGGCTCATCACTTGCGAAAAATGTACTAATGTAAGATTCATAATAGAGGTAACTGTGCATAAAGTATGTGAAACTCTATGTACTATCCTTGCAATAATTCTGTAAATTTACAACTTCCTGATTAAAAGTTTGCTGAGGAAAAATAAAAGATATTTGCACTGTTGTCACAAAAGGCAGCTAACTAAAAATGCCATAATAACCCAATGCCTACATGTCCTGACTCTGAGTAACTGGATATTTATTCTTCATTTAATTGTTACAGCAAAAACAAATTTGAACATGCCTCAAAAGTTTCCCATGAGTATCTCAGTGAGTTTGTAAAACTATAAATGAAATTTTAAAATGTCAAGTGAATTCAAAAGCAAAAGTTCATTAATTTTGAGTGGTACTTTTTGTTACATTCATATTTACCAGTAACATACCTTTATTTCAATTTTTGTCACTAGACTTAAATGGTAATATATGTGATTTCAATAGATGAGATATAGCTATACTTTAATGGACAAAACCATGGTATAAAGGCTTTCTTACTCATGGATACCTTTTAAAAACTTGGACTATGAAAATGAAGCCAATGCAGATAGCATGCTTTTACTCACAAGGAACTTATACGTACATTCTGTCTTATACTCCATCTTATTAGATAATCATAAAACACCAGAATCTCTATCATCTCAGTCTCCCTCCAACTCACTAGGCATACACTGACTGAGATATACATATCTCTAAATGCTTACAGTATTGCATGTCAAGAAATTTACAAGAATAATATTATCTTTAACCCATCTGGAAAAGATAATGTATCTTGAAAGTCAAAAATTCCAGTCAGTCAAAGCTGAAGAGACAGCTGGAATTCTTTTCAGAAACTCTAGTTGAAAAAATGCATTTGAAGGCTAGATCAGTCTGCAGCTGTCGGCTGGATCCTGCCTGAAATAGGATTAACTAGACTAAAACCTTGGAAAATCTATGTGGAATAAGAGAGGGAAAAGTAGGAAAGGAGGAGAAGCAGAATTTAGTTAATCCTTCAATGCTAGGCATATTAGGCTCATTATCCCACAAGAAATATGTAACAGGAACCCTTTACACCTTAGGAAATCAGCTTCCAGGGGTTAAGGTGACAGGAGCCAGCCACTCTGGAGGGGCAAAGCCAAGAATCAGACATGGATCCATCTGAGTCCTGTCTCTAGAACTGGGAGCAGGAGGACTCCTGCTTTGTTGACATTCACAGTACAATGACCTACATATGGGTGCTTGGTGACCAATATTTGATGAGGTTTTCTGCACCAGTTTAAACACTATTTTACTGTCAAGGACTTTGGGAAATCTTTTCATTTTTATTCTATTTTATTTTTGTTGCCAATGCAGGATGTTATCAATAGGCACTGACAACTAAATAGAAGCCTGCATTTCTGTTTTTGCCAGCTCTCCCAGCCTAAAATGCATGCTCAGAGTTTATAGTGGACTTTGGATGAACGGAACAAGGTTGGGCTTTGGGCTCCTCTCTGATTTTTACAGCAAGGCAGTGAGCAAGATGTAGTCAGTAATTACCTCTCAGGTAATTGCATAACTTCTGTGTATACTTCACAAACTTGGTTGTAAGCCATGCAGATCCATAGCCTGCATGATTCCTGCCATGGCAGAGGGGCTGATTGGGGGGTCACTGGATGGGCCACACCAGGGATTTGTTCTGTGATTCCACATGGACATAGCCTTCAAAGAGTTAGAGCCTTAAGAAACTTTAAAGGCTTTGACATTTGTATATCAAACACTGTTTATTTTACATGTTTGGAATAAACATACAGATAGAGCACAGTAGATTCCATTGTATTTTTAAAGGAGAATAGGAATGTTACCTATGACTATGTAAAATTAAAAGAACCCTGACAGCCCTGGCTGGTGGCACAGTGGATAAGGCTCTGGCCTGTGAACCCAAAGGTCACTGGTTCAATTCCCAGCCAGGACACATAACCAGGTTGCAAGCCATGTCTCCAGACAGGTCCCTAGCTGGAGGAAGGTGAAAGGCAACCATACAGTGATGTTCCTCACCCTCTCTGTCTCTCTCCCTTCCCCTCTCTCTAAAAATAATAAATAAAATCTTAAAAAAAAAAAAAAAAAAAGAACCCTGACAAAAGCCAAGTTGGATGGGAAGGGTGGAGAAATGTGGAACAGGGACCTGTGGCTTTCCATGAAGCCCTTCTCTTCTGTGGGAATTCTTTAAACTGGATGCATGTACTATTGTGACAAGTTTAAGTAATATATTACAGAGGTGAAAAATTATTTATATATAACCGGAGTCTCATAGCATGAGACAGAAGGCACCCTAGGCCTTTGGAGTCTGTGTGCACTGCATTTCAAGGCTTCCTCTGGAAGCAGAACACTTTGTGTTTCTTGAAGATACATGGATGCTATATGTATATAAACATTCATTAGATTTTTTCTAGTTCCTTTTCATGTGATGTTGAAGTCACCTAGTCACCTAACAGCCTGTTTCAGAAAGTTTTAAAGAATTGGAGGCGACATTCATTAAGAGAGGTGAAGCAGTGTCCTGGCTGGTGCGGCACAGAGGAATGAGCACCAGCCTACAGTTCGTCCCCAGTTGGGGTGTGCAAGAGGCAACTAATCAATGTCTCTCTCATGTATCGATATTTCTCTCCCTCTCCTTATCTCTCCCTTCCCCTCTCTCCAAAAATAAATAAATAAAACCTAAAGGGAGAGACAGACAGACAGAGACAGAGACAGAGACAGAGAGAGATGAAGGGGTGAGTCAGTGCTCAGACTGTAGAGTGTTTTATTTTAAAAGATTGACTTTCTGAGAAAAATGTAAAGAAACATTCATTCATATGCAGGCTCCATCCTATGGCAAGCCTGTTCTTAGCCTGGGAGCACAGTAATGAACAGCACAGAAAACAACTCCAGCTTCCTGGAACCTGTGTTCTCATAGACTAGAGGCAGAATATAGACAATAAACAAGCAAACAAGCAAACAAGCAAGTAAAACACTGTGTTAAATGGTTATGTGTGGAGGAGAAAATGAAGGTTGGGAGGGATAAGGAATGTGAAAGAGGGCCTGCAAATCTCAGTACAGTGATCAGGGAAGGCCCATGTGAGGCCAGAATTGGAAGAGGGAAGGATGCAGGCACTTGCATGTGAGGGACAGGTGGAAGGTGTCAGGATTCAGGGGCAACTAACATGGAGGCAGCACATACCTTTGGACTTTAATTGTACCTGGACTTTAGTTAAGACTAGAACAGTCAATGTTTACATACCTAGCCTGGCCAAAATGTGATAATGGAACTGCCCATGAAATTCTTGGGAATAAGTTAATAAAGTTACCTCATCTGGAGGTCCCTGGTGAGGTGATAATAAAGCAGCATGGCCCAACAGGTAATCCCAGTTAGCTCTTCCTGGTTAATGGATTTTGGTTAATGAACTAATTTTCCTTTGAGGTGTACACCTGTGTAACTGCACCTAGCCACTAAGATAAAAACCCAACCTGGCGATGTCAAGTCTAACATGACTCCTCTAAATGTCTCTTCCTTGATGCTCCCTGTTTCCCCTGTTCCCTGTTTTCCATTCCCCACAAAATTCTTTTGCTTGATTCCACAGTGGTCTCTGGGTGTGATTTCTCTGAGCAAGGCTACCCTGACAGAAGGAAAGCCAGGGTAACTAGTGAGGGAAGATAAAGTCAGACAGGTCGGGATGGAGAAGTATAAACATTGTACAGGGCCTGCAGGCCAATTAAAGACAATGCTTTTCTCTGAACAGCCATTCAAAGGTGGTCTTAACACAGAAGTGGCAGTTTGCTTTAGCATTAAAAACATGGCTCTGACACTGTTTTGAGAACAGACTGGGGTAGGGGTGGTGCCACCTAAAGCAGGGAGATCAACTAAGAGTGAATTGCAGTAATCAGGGCTGAATCACAATGATAGTGAGTAGTGCAAAGTCTGGCTATGGTTCTGAAGATAGACTAGGTAAGATTTTCTGACAGATTGAAGGGAGGTGTGAGAGAAAGGAAATCAAGGACAATGCTGTTTGTGTACGTGAGTGACTTCATTAATCTGCTCAAGTTGCCATAACAAAATGCCTCAGACTGGCAGCTTAAACAACAGAAACTATTTCTTATAGCCTGGAGGCTGGAAGTCCAAGCTCAGGGTGCCAGCAGGGTTGGTTTCCAGTGAGAACCATCCTCATGGCCTGTAGATGGCTGTATCCTCACATGGTGGAGAGAGATCCCTGGTGTTTCTTCCTTTTTTTGTATGGACAACAGGGGCTCCACCACTTTGACCTCCTTTAACCTTAATCATCTCCTTAAGGTCCCATCTCCAATGCAGTCGCATTTTGGGTTAGGGCTTCAGTGTGAGACTTTGGAGGTGGGGTGGGACACAATTCAGTGCAAAGCAGCAACTGAAGGGATGCAGTTGTATTACTGACATGAGAAGTCATGTGAGTAGTGAGTTTTGAGGGAATGATTCAAAGTTGAAAGTTTGAGGAGTTGCCTGTTCAACTAGGTGGTTGGTCACAAAGTGTGGAATTAAGGGGGCAGGTCTTGGCTGGAGATGTGAAAATGAAGCACAGAGAGTTTAGGTAAGCATCTAAGTTTGTGCAGAAGGAGCCAGGACTCAGCCCAGGAAGGTGGTTAATTAATTTTAATGTCTTTGTTTTTTATTTTATTTAATTCTGCTCTCATTTTTATTAATGCTTCCCTTTTACTGACATTGGACTTCATTTGTGCTTGCTATTCTTTTTTTTTTTTTTTAAGGTGAAATAGGTTGTTTATTTAAGATTTGACTTGTTTCTTGTGGTAAGCTTGTAATAATACTACCAACTTCCCTCTTAGTACTGCTTTTGCTGCATCCCCAAAATTAATTGTGGTATGCCATTCTTATTTGTCTCTATGTATCTTTTGATCTCTTCTTATTTCTTTCTTGACTTAGTAGTGGCTCAGTAGCCTGTTGTAGAATATGCTTTGTACAATTTCAATCTTTCAAATTTGTTGAGACTAATTTTGTGCCCCAACATATGGTCTGTCTTTGAGAGTGTTCCAGGTGCAGTAGAGAATATATATTCTCGTGTTCTGGGATGAAAAACTCTGTAACTATCAATTGTATCCCTTTTGTTTAATAAGTCACTTAAGACCTTATATTTCCTTATTTCCTTACTGATTTTCTATTTGGACAATCCATTGCTGTCAGTGGGGTTTAAGGTACTATAATTATATTTTTGTCAGTTTCTCCCTTTAATTCTCTTTGTAATTGTTTTATATATTTTGGTGCTCCCAGGTAAAGTGCATATATATTGATAAGTATTATGTATTCTTTTTTTATTTAAAGATTTTATTTCATTATTTCTAGAAAGACGGGAAGGGAGAGAGGCAGAGAGGGAGAAAGACATCAATGTATGGTTGCCTTTCACCTGCCTCCAGCTACAAACCTGGCTAGAGACCTGGCTTGCAACCTGGTTATGTGCCCTGGCTGGGGAATTGAACCTGTGACCTTTGGGTTCGCATGCCGGCGCCTTACCCACCGTGCTACCAGCCAGGGCTGTATTATGTATTCTTGATGTATTGTTCCCTCTATCATTGTGAAATGTCCATCTTTGTCTCTTGTTACCTCTTTTATCTTGTAATCTGTTTTGTCTGATATGCTAAGTAGAGCTGCACCTGCTTTTCTCTGGATACTCCATTTGCTTGGAGTATTATCTTCCATCCCTTCACTTGGAGTCTGTATCTTTGTAACTGAGATGGGTCTCCTAAAGGCAAATATATATTTGGGCCTTGTTTTGTAATTCATCCCACTCTTCTGTGTCTTTTAATTAATTAATTCCATTCATTTACAATTAGGGTGATTATTGATATATGAGGACTTACTATAGCCATTTTAACTTTTGTTTTCTGGTTATTCTGCACCTTCATTTTTCTTTTCCCCTGTATTTATGTCTGCTATTTTAGTTTGGTGGTATCCTATGATTATTTCCTCTGTTTTATATTATATGTCTTGATTCTAGATTTTATGTTTTGTGGTTATAACTAGGTTTATGCAAAAAAGTTTCATATGTACAAAAATTGTTTTTCTTCTGATTGTACTTGATCTCTACACACTTGTGCAAATTCAGTCCTTTTCCTCTTCCCTTTTATGCTTATCTTGTCATAAATTATCCCTTTTAATGCTATGATTTATTTCCAAATTATGGTAATTATTGTCTTTTTAAAAAGTGTTTATACCCCCTTTAACCTTTAAGTTGTATTATGATTTAATATCCTATTCTGAACAAGAATTGTAATTTCCTGTTTCTGTCTGTTTGTTGTCTTATAGTTTTGTTTGTGAATTCCCCCAGATTCTGTTTTGGAAAATCTTTTATTTCTTTTTTATGTCCAAAGAATAACTTGGCTGGATATATTATTCTTGCCTTGTGATCTCTCTCTCTCTCTCTCTCTCTCTCTCTCTCTCTCTCTCTATATATATATATATATATATATATATATATATATATAATAAAAAAGGACTGAGACCTAAGAAGAAAAACATTAGATTAACAGCAAATTTTTCAGCAGAAACCCTACAAGTTATGAGAGAGTTGAATCCAATATTAAAACTATCAAAAGAGTCCTGGTCAGGTGGCTAAATTGGTTGGAGTGCATCAGGGTTCCCTTTTCCCCACATCCTCACCAACACTTGTTGTTTGTTGATTTGTTGATGATTGCCATTCTGACAGGTGTGAGGTGGTATCTTATTGTGGTTTTAATCTGCATTTCTCTGATGGCTAGTGATGTTGAGCATTCTTTCATATGCCTTCAGGCCCTTTGTATGTCCTTCTCAGAGAGGTATCTATTCAGGTCCCTTGCCCATTTTTGAATTGGCCTGTCTGTCTCCCTGGTGTTGAGTTGAATAAGTTCTTTATATATTTTGTATATCAAACCCTTATCTGAGGTGTCATTGGCAAATATGTTTTCCTATACAGTTGGTTCCCTTTTAATTTTGTTGTTGTTTTCTTTAGCTGAACAGAAACTTTTCAGTTTGATATAGTCCCATTTGTTTATTTGTTCTTTTATTTCCATTGCCCTTGGAGATATCAGTGAAAATATTTCTGTATAGGATATCTGAAATTTTACTTCCTATGTTTTCCTCTAGGACTTTTATGGTGCCATGGCCTATGTTTAAGTCCTTTATCCATCTTGAGCTTATTCTGGTGTATGCTGTAAGTTGGTGGTCTAGTTTTACTTTTTTTACATGTCCTTGTCCAGTTCCCCCCACACCACATGTTGAAGAGACTATTTTTACTTCATTTTATGTTCCTTCTCCCTTTGTTGAATATTAATTGACCATAGAGTCCTGGGTTTATTTCTGGGCTCTCTATTCTGTTCCATTGATCTATATGTCTATTCTTATGTCAATACCAAATTGTTTTGATGACAGTAGCCTTGTAGTATAGTTTGATGTCTAGTATTGTGATTCCTCCTATCTTGTTCTTCTTTCTCAATATTGCTGTGGATATTTGTGGGCATTTTTGGTTCCATATAAATTTTTGAAGTATTTTTTCTATAACTGTGAAATATGTCATTAGTGTTTTAGTTGGGATTGCATTGAATCTATAAATTGCTTTGGGTAGTATGGACATTTTAATGATGTTAATTTTTCCCATCCAGGAACATGGTATATGCTTCCATTTATTTGTATCTTGCTTCATTTCTTTCTTCAATGTTCTGTAGTTCTCTGAGTACAGATCTTTTACCTCCTTGGTTAAGTTTATTCCTAATATGTTATTTTTCTTGTTGCTATGGTAAATGGGATTGTTTCCTAGCTTCTATCTGTTATGTTTCATTACTGGTATACAAAAATGCTTTTGATTTCTGGATAATGACAGCTATTTTATATCCAGCTATTTTGCTAAATTTGCTTATTAGGTCAAGTAAATTTTTGGTGGAGCCTATCGGGTTTTGTATGTACACTATCAAGTCATCTGCAAATAATGACAGTTTTAACTTCCTCCTTTCCATTTGGATACCTATGATGCCTTTTTCTTTTCTAACAGATACGGCTAGAACTTCCAAAATGAAGTAGAGCAGAAGTGGAGAGGGTGGACAGCTTTGTCTTGTTCCTTCCTGATCTTAGGGGAAAGCCTTTAGTTTCTGCACATTGTGTATGATGTTGGCTGCAGGTTTCTCGTAGACAGCCTTTATTACGTTGAAGTATGCTCCCTCTATTCCCATTTTGCTGAGTGTTTTTTATCATAAATGGTTGCTTTACTTTATCAAATGCTTTTCAGCATCTATTAATATGATAATATGGTTTTTGTCTTTCATTTTGTTGATGTGGTGTATTATGTTTATTGATTTGTGAATGTTGTACCATCCTTGCATCCCTAGGATGAAACCCAGTTGATCATGGTGTGTGATCATTTTTATGTATTGCTAGATCTGGTTGGTCAATATTTTGTTGAGAACCTTAGCATCTATGTTCATCAGAGATATTGGCCTATAGTTTTCTTTCTTAGTTGTGTCTTGACATGGTTATGGGATTAGAATTATATTGGCCTCACAGAAAGAGTTTGGGAGTCTTCCCTCTTTTTGGATTTTTTGGAATAGGTTAGGAAGAATAGGAGTTAGTTCTTCCCTAAATGGTAAAATTCACCTGTGTAAGTCATTTGGTTTGGGGTCTTGTGCACTGAGAATTTTTTGATTACTGTTTCAATGTCACTAGTTGTCATTGGCGTATTTAAGCTTTCTGCTTCTTCTGGATTCAGTTTTGGTAGATTATACATTTCCAGAAATGTGTCCATTTTACCCAGATTGTCACATTTCTTGTCATATACTTGTTTGTAGTAAGTTCTTACAATCCTTTGTATTTCTGAAGTATCAGTTGTGATTTTTCCTCTGTTGTTTCTGATTTTGTTTATTTGAGTCCTCTTTCTTTTTTTCTTGATGAGTATGGTTAAAGGCTTATCTATTTTGTTTCTTTTTCCTTTTTTTCAAAGAACCAGCTCCTGGATTTATTGATTATTTGAATTGTAGTTTTAGTCTCTAAGTCATTTAATTCTGCTCGGATCTTATTTCCTTCCTTCTACTTGCTCTGAGCTTTGTTTGTTGTTGCTCCTTTAGTTCTTGCAGCTTTATGCTTAGGTTGTTTGTATAAGCGTCTTCTATCCTTTTTAGGTAGGCCTGTATTACTATGAATTTCCCTCTGAGGACTGCCTTTGGTGTTGTGTCCCATAGGTTTTGGACTGTTGTGTATTCATTGTCATTTGTTTCTAGAAACTTTTTGATTTCTTCTTTGATCTCATTGTTTACCTATTTTTTACTTAATTGCATGTTATTCAGTCTCCATGATTTAGAGTTTTGTTTTTTTTTTAATTCTTGGTTTCTAGTTTCAAGCCATTGTGATCTGAGAAGATGCTTGGTATGATTTCAATTTCCCCGTATTTGTGGAGGCTTGTCTTGTGACCTACCATGTGGTCTATCTTAGAGAATGATCCATGTGCATTTGAAAAGAATGTGTATTTTGCTTCTTTGGGGTGGAAGGTTCTGTATATATCAGTTAAGGCCATTTCATCTAGAGTGTTGTTCAATGCCATAATATCCTTGGTATTTCTTAGTTTGGAAGATCTGGTCATTGTTGATAATGGAGTATTAGAATCTCCTATTATGACTGTGTTTTTGTTGATATCCCTCTTGAAGTCCTCCAAGATTCTTCTTATATATTTGTGAGCTCCTATGTTGGGTGCATGTATGTTTACCAGAGTTATATCTGCTTGATGAATTGTTCCCTTAAGTATTATGAAATGTCCTTCTTTGTCTCTTTTTATGGCCTTCATCATAAAATCTATTTTGTCTGAAGTAAGTATTGCTGCCCCAGCATTTTTTTTTATGTCCATTTGCTTGATACACATTTTTCCTTCCCTTCACTTTCAATCTGTGTTGATCTTTTGTTCTGAGGTGTGTCTCTTGAAGACAGCATATATGTGGATCATGTTTTCTTTTTCTTTTTAAGATTTTATTTATTATTTACAGAGAGAGAGGAAGGGAGAGAGACAGAGAATGAGAGAAACATCAATTTGTGGTTGCCTTTCACCTGCCTCCAGCCATGTATCTGGCTGGAGACCTGGCTTGCAACCTGGTTATATGTTCTGGCCAGGGAATTGAACCAGTGACCTTTGGGTTCACAGGCCGGCACCTTATCCACTGTGCTACCAGACAGGGCTGGGTCATGTTTTCTTATCCATTCAGCTACTCTATGTCTTTTAACTGGTGCATTCAATCCATTCAGATTTATTGATAGGTTCTTATTTATTGCTATTTTCCACCTTTGTACCTGTGTTCCTCTCTAGTTTTTCCTCTTTTTAAAACAGACCCTTTGGTATCCCTTACAATGCCGGTTTGATGAAGATGTAGTCTTTTACCCTTCCTTTGTCTGTGAAACTCCTTATTTCAGCTTCCATTTTGAATGAGTGCCTTGCTGGGTAGAGTATTCTTGGTTGCAGGCCTTTGTTTCCCATTATTTGGAATACTTTTGCCATTCCTTTCTGGCTTGTATTGTTTCTGTTGAATATTGATTTGATAACCTTATTGGAGCCCCCTTATATGCTATTTGCTATTTCTCTCTTGATGCTTTTAGGATTCTCTCCTTGCCTTTGAAATTTGCAATTTTAATTATGATGTGTCTTGGAGTGGGTCAGTTTGAATTCATCTTCATTGGGACCCTCTGTGCTTCCTGAACTGAAGTAACATTTTCATTCACCATATTAGGGAAGTTCCCTATCATTAAAAAAAATTTTTTTAATGATTTTATTGATTATTTTTAGAGAGTGGGGAGGGAAATAGGCAGAGGGGAAAGAGGCAGAGGGAGAGAGACATCAATGTATGGTTGCCTTTCACCTGCCTCTAGTTACAGACCTGGCTGGAGACATGGCTTGCAACCTTGTTATGTGCCCTGTCTGAGAATGGAACCTTTGAGTTCACAGGCTGGTGCCTTATCCACTGTGTCACCAGCCAGGGCTATCATTACTTTTTGAACAGACTTTCCATTCCTTATTTCTCTTCTCCTTCTGGTCTCCCTATGATAGGGATATTATTGTGTTTCATGGTGTCATGCAATTCTCTTAAAACCTCTTTATTCTTATTTAGTCATTTTTCATTCTGTTGCACTGTCTTGGAATATTTTTCTATGTTGTCCTGTCTTCTCACTGATATGATCTTTTGCTTTCTCTAGCCTGCTATTGATTCCTTCTAATGTATCCTTCAATTAGAAATTGTATTCTTCATTTCATCCTGGCTCTTACTGATAGTTTCTATGTCCTTTCTCAGTAAGTTTCCTGAAGCTTTCCCGGAGTTTTTTGTAGTTCCCCTGGAATTGTTTGTAGTTTTCTTTGAGCTGGCTGAGCTCTTTGAGCTTCTCTATCATTATTATTCCATATCTGATAGTTTGCTTGCCTCTGTTTCATTTAGTGATCTTTCTGGGGATTCCTCCTTTCCTTTTGGTGATGGACTGGTTATTTTTCTCCCCATTTTAAGGTTTTACTGTAATCCAATCAGACTGTGATCAGCTGCCAGGCACAGGCACTGCTAGGCTGGATGGATTGATTCTGTTGTAGTCCTATTGATCTGTGATCCACCACCAGGCTCAGATGCAGCTTGGTGAGACAGACTGATTCAATTGTAAATCAATGAATCTGTGATCAACTGCCAAGATTAGTCTTTGCTAGGCTAGAGAGAGTGGTTCAATTGTAATCCAATGGATCTGTGATCAGCCACCAGGCTCAGGTGCAGCTTGGTGGCACAGATTCAGTTGTAAATCAATGAATCTGTGATTGGCTGCCAGGCTCAGGTGCCACTGGGGTAGACAGAAAGATTCAACTGTAATCTATTGAGTCTGTGATCAGCCACCAGGCTTATGTGCCACTGGGTGAGACTGATCAGCTCAGTTGCAAATTAATCAATCCATGATCAGTCATCAGGCTCACACGCCACTGAGAAGAGTTGATTGACTGACACAGCTATAAATCAGAGTCTGTAATCAACTGCCAGGCCTAAGTTTTGCTGGCCTAGAAATATTGCTTCTGGTGCCAACTATTGTATCTGTGCTCAGACAAGGCAGGGTAGGAGAGATTTATTTCTATGTAAATCAAAGAATTGTGATCAGACACCAGGCTCAGGCACCACTGGGTGGGGCAGATTGCCTCCAGAGGGCAGGGCTATGAGGACCCCTCTTACAGAAGCCGCTTGGCACAGCATAGTCCTCTCTGCCCTCCCTCGGCTGGAGCCCAGGGTAGGTGGGTGACAATATATTTTCGCTGTGGTCACCTTAGTAGTTCTCTGTCTCTAGTGCTCTCTTAGGCTAGTAAACTCCACAGCTTTCCACCCTTCTCAGATGGATACTGCTCTACTCTCCACCATGTTGTTGTAGGCTGGGACACCTAGCTGGGGGACCAGAACCCACCCTTCTCAGGTGGAGCCCCCAGCTCCGTCCCTTCGACTGCTACCTCTGGAGGGTGCCCAGCCAGGCCTCTTGCATTTCCTGGATTCCTACCAGTCACGTTGTGATGAAGTGTCCTCTTCTGTTCTGTTCATGGTTATAAAGCTTCTCTCCAGCTGGTGTTCTGTTGGTAATCCAGATGACTTTTTCCAATTAAGTTGTAATTTCAGATGAGACCAGGGAGGAGATTGGTGTAGCTCCACTTACCCCGCTGCCGTCTTGGTCTTTCTCTGAATTTTCTTGAATCTTGTTGAGATTTTATTTTTTTCAAAACTACAGTCTTGAATTTTCTGTCATTTAAATCACACTATACCTGCTTTTAAGTTTATTGCTGGAGCTTTTTAATTTTCTTTCTGAACTTCTTTGTTACTTTGGTTATTCATAGTACTTGATGGATAATTTCTCTGCCTGGGCATTTGAGATAATAAAATCTTCTTCTTCTTCTTCTTCTTCTTCTTCTTCTTCTTCTTCTTCTTCTTCTTCTTCTTTTTTTAGTACTTGCTTCTTTTGACTTGTTATTCCATTGATAAGTAGACATCTTCCTTTTGTTTTCCATAGGTGGCTCTACAACACGATTTGTTTTTTCTCTTTTCTTTTTTTCTTATCTGCACTACTGGGCCTTCAGGAATCTGTGCAGTGGTGTCACCTTGGCCATTGACAATGTCCCATATTCTCTGAAGAGGTGGCTACACTCTTTGTGATCCAGTCATCTGATTAGAAATTAAAACTGCAACATTTTTAGTGTATGGGATGATGCGCCAACTAAGCCACTTGGATAGGACTCTTTCAATATTTTGAAAGAGAGTGGCCACCACTCTCTCCTAGTGGTGGGATGTGGTGGGCAATGAGGTTCCTGGTCTGTGTGTTCTTGGCACTTCTATCTTGCAACCAAAAGCCACCTGTCATGCAGCACTGTCTGTGGGGCATCTCAGCTGTCACTACCAGCCTCCACCACAATGTGTAAGGGATGGATAAGCAGGGCAGGCAGGTACATTGAGTTTGTGGCTGTTCCTTTCAGCAGGTTCAGCCACAGTGAGTATAGACCACTTAGGCTGGAATGTTGCTTTTTCCCTCTTAAACTATGCCAAGTGATGGTAATAATGCCAGACAGATCATGGGAGGATGAAGGAGGGAAAAAGATAGTGAATTTCAGTGTTTATGGCTTGTTTTCCTGGTGATGGTATTTGATTATCTACTATGACCTTTTGCCCCATATCTCTGCCCCTGAGTGCTATCGCATCCACTGAGCACCAGACTGCCACTTCCACCTCTGTCTTTGTCCCTGTCCAGCCTCCCTTGCCAATCCAATATGCCCACCTTCAGATGGATCAGTGTGTGGGTCTCTCAGATGTGTTTTTGTACTGAGCCTGGCATCCTTTGTTGAATTATAGTTGTCCAACATGTTGTAACTTGAAGGGCCTTCTCACACTATCATGCTGCAGTTGTCACTCCCAATTATCTGCATTTTTAATGTTTTCTTTTAATATTTCCTTTTCAATTACAGTTCACATACCATATTATGTTAGTTTCCAATGTATACCCCAGTGATTAAACATTATAAAACTCATTAAGTAATCTACCAGTATGAGGTCTGTCTTAAAAGTATTGAGCCAATGTCAATTTAATTAAAACAGTTTATGAGGCTGATACTTTTGGGACAGACCTCATATATCTTGTACCCAGCAAACACCAAACACCAAACATAGTGGTTAGGATATTATTGGCTATAGTCCCCATACTGTACTTTATACCCCATGACTATTTTGTAACAACCAATTTGTACTTCTTAACCCCTTCACCCTTTTCACCTATTCCCCTAGCCACCCTCCCATCTTTCAACCATCAAAATGTTCACTGTTATCTATGAGTCTGTTTCTCTTCTTCACTTATATTTTTATTCAATTGTTGATAGATATGTATTTGTTGCCATTTTATTGTTCATATATATTTTTATTTCTTCTTCTTAACAAAAACATTAACATTTGATGCAATATTGGTTTGATGGTGATGACCTCCTTTAGATTTTTCTTGTCTGGGAAGCTCTTTATATGTCCTTTGATTCCAAATAATAGCTTTTTGGGGTAGCGCAATCTTGGTTTAAAGTCCTTGCTTTTCATCACTTGGTGTATTTCTTGCCACTCCCTTCTAGCCTGCAAAGTTTCTATTGAGAGATCAACTGACAGTCTTATGGGAGCTCACTTGAAGGTAGCTAACTGCTTTTCTCTTTCTACTTTTAAGATTCTCTTTGTCTTTAACCTTTGGCATTCTAATTATGATGCGTCTTAGTGCGGGCCTCTTGGGGGTTCTGTGTACTTTCTGGAATTGTAAGTCTATTTTCTTCACTGAATTAGGGAAGTTTTCTTTCATTAGTTTTTGAAATAGGTTTTCAATTTCTTGCTCTCTCTCTTGTCCTTCCAGCACCACCATGATGCGAATGTTAATATGCTTGAAGTTGTTCCAGAGACTTTTTACACCAGTCTCAATTTTTTGTGTTCTTTTTTTCTTTTTTGATATTCTGATTGGTTTTGTTTTGTTTTGTTTCACTGCCTTATATTCCAAATCACTGATTTGATTTTTAGCTTCATCTACTCTACTGTTCATTCCCTGTCAATTATTCTTCATTTCAATTAGTGTGTCCTTAATTTCTGACTGGTTTTATTTATTTCTATGTCATTTTTTATGCTGAAATTCTCTTAGAGTTTACTTACTTTTTCCCTAAGTTCATTGAGCATTCTTATAACCAGTGTTTTCAACTCAGCATCTAGTAGATTCTTTCCATTTTGTTTAGTTCTCTACCTGAAGTTTTGTTCTGTTCTTTCAGATGGGACATGTTTCTTTGTCTCCTCATTTTAGTATTTAGCAGACTCTCTGTGTTTGCTCCTATGTATTAGGTAGAATCATGCTATGTCACCCAGACTGCTAAAGTGGCCTAATATAGTAGGTGTTCTACAGGGTCCATTAGCACAAGCTCCTCATTCACCTGAGCTGTACACTCCAGGTACACCCTAATGTGTGTTTGTACACCCTTCTATTATAGTTGATCTTTGATTGCTATTGACATGACAGTGGGAGGGATTTATCCCCAGGTCAATCAGCTACAAGGACTGGCTGAGATCACCATAGAGTATCAACCATGTATTGGCCACCCCACTGAGCAAGACTTATTTCAGTGATGCTCTAATGTCCACCGAGTATGCCCCTAGAGTGTGTTACTTGTGGAGGCATTTGGTTGGTGCTTTGATATGGTTTGAAGCTATGTACCAGTTATGCTGGTCCTGGGACCTCTCAGAAGGTACAGGACAAGATCAGCCACTGCCTGTGTCTGGCCCAAATACCTGGCATGAGCTATAAAGAAATATGCAGATGGCTGCTACTTATACTGGACTTGGAAGTGCCCAGGTAAGGCCAAGCTGCAATCCAAGGCTGGCAGCTGCTAGTGCCAGGCCTGAGAACATTTAGCAAGAAGTACAGGGTACCCTGAGACCAGATGTTGCTTGCTTGAGAGAATTTAGGGAAATCTGAAGCATGAGCCAAGACAGGCAATTTGTATGGAAAAGCACTGGAAGCAGCTTGGGTGGGTCCACATGTTGGGAAATCACCAGGATGGGGAAAACTATTAGCCAGGTTTAATGAGACACAGATATGGCATCCACCTGGGAGCTCTGTATGGGGAAAGGTCAGAAAACGAACAATGCCCTCTGCTAGCACTTCTATCTGGAGGAAAGCTGTCCCTCCCCAGCTCTTGGCAATTCGATTCCTCCCTATATGTCCCTTCTTTTTTTTTTGAGCTGTTACCTCAGTATTGTAGCTCCCCAGATAATTCGGTTTCTCCGTATATGTCCCTTGTTCCTTTTGAGCTCAGAGGGAGTGAGTCCAGAGTAAGGCCATGTGTGGCCCTTTAAGAGGAACTGCCTGGGACTTCAGAAACCCTCTGTCTCACTCAACAACTATCTTCACTGGTTATTATAGACAGACATTATGGGGATTTCTCTTCCTGGTACTGGAATCCTGGGCTGGAACTCCTCACTCCTCAGGGGAGGGACATTCACAGCCAAGATATCCCTCCCAATTTTTAACTGCCACATGTAGGTTGGGACCAGCCTGTTCCATGTCTCTGCCCCTCTCACCAGTCTTGATGTGCCTTCTTTTTATTCTGAGTTGTAGGACCTCCAACATGGAATGACGGTTGTTCTACCATTTAGTTGTAATTTTGATATAGTTTGAGGCGGTTATGAGTACTGCATTTACCTACAGCCTCATCTTGACCAGATGCCTAATCTGATTTTTCAATTTTCTTGTAATGTGATTTTGTAAATGTATCCCATTTCCCAAATGAAAATAGACATTTGATTTTTATAACAGCTACAGAAAATGAAGTAGAACATAGATCCCAGACTTTACCTTTTGCAATACTGAGTGACAGTAATTTCCTATAATGTAATTATATCCTGGGGAGTGATAATTTTTAAATTCAGATCTAACTATACATGGTAAAAATATTGAAATAAGTTAAAAGCATGCAGTTAGAAATGGTTAATTTACAAAGGAAGTATTGATGTTTTTATATCCTAATTAATTTAATTTAATTTTCTTCAAAGTAAAATATAAAGTAACACAATAGTAGTCCCCAAAGTAAATATTGATTTACCTCTGACTCCCCAAAATAAAAATAAACTACATCAAATTCTAGGAGCTTATATGGGTTTATGTTTTGATCACGGACCATTGATAGATTGTCAAAATTGTTAATTTGCCAAGTTATTTTCATCTATGATTGGAAAATTGTATTAAAAATAATCATATATAGTACATGTGAATCTCACATATGTGGTCACATGAACTATTGACATAATATGCATTTTATATTTCCAACTTTTATTCATTTTAGACTCCCAATATATTCTTTCAGCTAGATTTCTAGAAAAAATACCCCCAACCTCATTAATTATATCCTTCACTAACTTTTTCTAGCTGGTTTATCAGCCTTCTCAGCAGGTTTCTCTACCCAGGGCCATTTGCTCAGTCAATTGTTCCTCTCATATGAGGGGCCCATGAGCTATCTTGTCTAATAGGGCATTAAAACCACAAGTAGGACACTCACACCCTGAGGTGTGAGTGAACCGGGCAGGCCTAGCACTGCTCAGGGTGAAGTCAGAGGCAAGAGGAAGAAAAAGAAGTTTGATTAAGCAGAAGGCCTTCCTGAACCTCTTCAAGCTGCGATTCCATTACAAACATTGGTTTCTTTTGTATTTATTTCTTTATAATGAAGCTTGCTCTCCATTTACTGATTCACATGGTATTGTTATAAAATGAATACCAACCCATTATGGCTGCAAACCCTTGTTTCTCTGATTACAACTCAGTTCTAGGAATTATATTGAGAGGCAGCCAGTCAGGTTAGTAGGTATGTGAACTTGGAATAAATAGACCTAGATCTCAGCCTGAGCCTGTCACTGCTAACGTGACTTCTTATTTCCTCTTCTGCAAAATAGGAAATGAATACCCACCCCTCCCTGCTTAAGGGATAACTAATGTACTGTAGTGTTTGCCATTACAGGGCAAGCATCCCAACTACTAGATCATTGACTCACATGCTCATTTAGAGGTCTGAACAACTATTGCTGAAGCACTTTGTAAAGTGTAAAGTCCAGTAGGAACTTTATATTAACAAGTTGTTAAGGACTGCTGAAAAGCACTTGCAGTGAAGAACCTAGGAGAAGTAGATTGCTCGTTCAATCTCCAAAATGTCTTGTTTCTTCCAAGAATCATGCCCAAATTCAGGATATTAACTTGCATTGTCAGCAGTGAAGGGAGCGGCTCTGGGGGTGGGAGCTGAGGCAGAGGTGAGTTGGGGTGGGGCAGAGTCCTCTACCTTCCCACCTGATGGCCTGAGGCTCAGTGTCCTGGTCTGGAAACACAGGAGAGTCCCAAGAATAAAAGATCCTCTAGGGACATTTAATCAAAGACCCAGAGCAGCTCCCCAGATGAGCTGACTTCGCTGAGTGGCTTCTGGTTCCATGCACTGACTCAAGTTTCACACCACATCTCCTTTAGGGAAGGGTCCTTGCCCACTGGCCTCCCCAGGGTCCCCAGGAACTGCAGAGGGGAGAAACAACCACAGAGGAAATAACATTGACACTCACAATCCTCTACAAAGACATTAATGACCTAGGGCCTGATGACTTCCCCCTCCTATTATAAAACAAAGAATGATAGTCATCCAAATTTGTGTTGTTGGCCAGGGAAAGTACAAGAGTGGGGCCTCTTCCTCAGGACCTGGCCAGCCGTTCATGCTGCTCCCCAGGACTTCAGCTTCTGGATGAGCTCTGACTGGTGGGAAAGCCAGCCTGGGACTGTCTTGCCTTCCTTCTTGTTAACAGTAGCCCTGCTTGCCTCGCTCAAATAATGCCACCTGGTCCAGATCATGCCGCCAGCCTCTGTTCAGGTGGTTAGTTGACAGACTGCAATTTCACAGATGTTATTACATAGCAGTAGCTTTCTGCCAAAGAAAGGGCATCTCTCTATTTCTACCTCTATAGCAATGTTCAGGCTAGAACAGTCATCTTTTATAATAATTTACGCAATTAGTTCCTAACCCAGCAATCAGAAAGTGCTCTCAAAGCTGTAGAGTGTTATTCAAATATAAAGTGGTGGGGTTTTTTTGCATTTTTTATTTTTAAAGATTTTATTCATTATTTTTAGAGAGAAAGGCAGGGAGGAAGGAAGAAAGGGAGAGAAACATCAATGTACGGTTGCCTTTCACCTGCCTCCAGCTACGGACCTGGCTGGAGACCTGGTTTGCAACCTGGTTATGTGCCCTGGCTGGTAAAGTGGTGTTTTGATTCTGTGTCAAGTCTGTGAGAATCTGACTGATGAACTTACCTTGCTGGGCTTCACAATCTCATTCCCCTCTAAAATTGTATACTGTTAGAGAGTACAAGGTATGAGCTTATTCTGAAGTGCAGAACTAAAAATCATTTTATTTTTAGAATTTCACAATAGCCCCTGTACTATTAAAGACCTGGAGGTGTCCTAAAACCAGTATTGGGAATCACTGATTTAACCACTTGGAAAGTAGCATATGTAGGACTCAGCATCCAGGCAGGCTTAAAATTTTAGTTTGAATTTTTATACAGCTCTCTATTTATAATCTAGCCACCAGCACCACGTTCATATTGGTCATTTGGTTTAGTTAGGTTTGGCTTAGTTTAGTTTTATTTTGAAGGCCTGGGCAAGGTATGGATGGGTAGAAATAAAGGAACAAAAGCACAAGAAACGAGATACTCATAATCCTCCCATCTGTGGGAACATGGTTTTTCCAGTCCATTTGTCACCTTGAAACAGGGACCCTGCTTTCTCCTTTCTTTTTCAGCCACTTAGAGGTACCCATGGTGCAATCTTCTTTATTATTTTAACCCTCAAAGCAGTGACTGCTCAACTCCCCAAGGCAAAGCCCGAAACTTTTGCTGGTGGAAGTCATGCTGTCTTATAGAATCTGTAGAAAATCATTCCAGGAGCCCATATACAGGAAGGTGTGGTGTGGTAAGATATATTTATGGCGCCAGATGGGAAATCAATGGAGTGCCCCTGGGTTTCCAATGTTTCATCCCCTCTGTCCTTCCCACTGTGGAAAAAGTTTAATTTTGTTTTCATCAGGCCCAGAAATAGGGCCAGTGTCCAGAGACTATTTGCCACATAAAGCTTGGTTGTTTGGAACCTGCATGGTCTGCCATGGGCCCCAGGCAGCTGCTTGACTCATAGTTTGTATGGAGAGAGAACATATAAACACACAGGTAAGTACGTGTTATGGAGTGAAGGAGAGAGAGCAAGGTAGGGGCTTTGTTTTTGTTAGGCCCAGGTTACATTATCTCAGGCTTGTGATGGACTAGGTTCTTTTCAAATTAACCATTCAACTTCCCAAGCTTTCACGAGCTTCTAATGGATACACCCCCTAAGCAATCTATTTCCCAGATTTTCCAGAGTCCTATGTCCCCTTATCCAATCCAATTCTTTTTCCAGGCTAGACTGACAGGCCTCTTTGGTAGTCATCTTGGCCCCTACTGTGCATAGGCTTGCCTCCCCCTTTACTGCTCTACCTCTCCTCCCAGTGATCTGTGGAAAGACTGGTGGTTCCCTGGAGAGTGTGTGAAGCTGTAAGTCCTAGGGAAGAAGCAGGCTCAGTGACTGATTCAGCTCTCCAGCCCATTAAGCTCAACAATGTTAGATTCCCTTCCCTTCCTTCCTTTATTCATATCTAGCTACGTACCTGTGCTGACAAACCCACACCCCAACCACTGTGAGTAATCAACCCAACAAAGTGGACATGTCCAGGGAATTAGGCATATGTCCAGTTATGTCCAGGTCTCATGTCATTACGCATTTTCTTCTTTTTTTTCCTTTGTGGGGTGTGTGTGTGCGCACGCACATGCGCGCATGTGTTTTAGCTCAGCTTTCTCTCTGTTAGAAATTCAAGTGTGGGTCACCCTGGGCATTCCTTGGTGAGTCCTCACTCCTGTGAATTCTTCCTCTCCTGCATTTTGCTTGCCTTTTGGAGGCAGTTCTGTAAGGGGTGAGGCCACAGGCTCCAGCCTCACTCCCTGGGTGGTGGACAGTGGTGGGAAATACTAGGAGCTGGTGTCTCTGCAGAGGGTCTCTGGCTGTGTGTGTGCAGTGAGTCCAGGCCTGTCAGGCAGAGGTCCTGAGAAATGGAATCTGAGTCTCTGGCCACATCTGGGTGCTCACTCTGCACTCTCCCTGCTTTTCCTCCCAGCCTTTATCTTTCCTCAGAAAGTGGTTTTTATGATTTGCAACAATGTTTTCACTAGGGAAGCAGTCCCTCCATTTGTTTTCAGAAGTGCATTTCAACACATAAGACACAATGCACACCAGTGACAAACTTACTAATGATTCAGTTTGTGAATGAAGGAAGGAAAGGTATAGGATGAAGGAGGCTGACTAAACTTATATATATGTATATATATATATATATATATATATATATATATATGTATATATATGTATATATTATATATATATATATATATATATATACACATATTATATATATATAATCTCCAATGCTAACTTGGGAATTAAACAAACATACTTGATAAGGCTAGAAGTTGGCTCTATTTAAAGATCAGGAGGTGAAAGATGGCGACAGAGTAGAGAGCAGTGCTGATGGCGTTCTCAAGTACTAGAACAGCTGCAGGATAGAGTAGGGAGCATAAGACATCTGCAGGTCTCTAAGACTTGGAGCGGTAAGCATCTGGACTCAGGGGAGCACAGCCCAGAGGCTGCAGAGACCTACAGGAGAGCAGGTGAGACAGTTCCAAACCAGCTGGCAGGCCGAGGTCAGTTCTGGACAGTAATAGACCCAGAGGGGCGTCTGTAACTGAAGCCATCTCCAGGCTCCCTGGCGACTAGAAATTTGAGCAGTGAAGTGTGGGCAGTGAGGGCAAATGCCAGAGGGAACGAGGAATTGAACTCCTGCAGGGGAGGGACTTAGAGCCTTGCTCCAGTGACTGAAAGAGGGGAAGCTCCTCACTGGACCAGAGGCGGAGAAGAAGAGACCTTTGGGGAGCAGGAGCAGGGGAGCGGTGAAGTGCACCCGCTAGAGTGGCGAGAGGGCTGAAAACTGTCACTACGCCACCAGGGAGAGGGTGGCTTGAAGCCCCCGAGGAGGGGGAGACCCAATGCTGCACAACCCCCTGGCAGCAGGTTCCCACAAAGACTTGAAGTCCTGCCACTGCGCCACTGGGGAGAGGGTGGCTCCAAGCCCCCGCAAGTGGGTAGGCACAGCCCCATGCACCCATCGGCACAGGCCCCCACTCTGAACTGCATGCCAGGAACTTGCAGCTGGTGCAACTGGTGCATCCATTACAAGCAACAAAGGTTCCTGGAGGAGGTGGAGGGGGAGGAGTAGCATTAGCCGGCAGGCTGAGCTGCGGACCCTCTGGGGAGCCAGGCACACATCAGCGGTGAAAAACTCCTTAAAGAGCTGGACTGCTTGGAAGGTTATCCTTCATCCAGGGAGAGCCAGGTGCTATTAGTGGACAGGGGCTACCTCCTCCAGGAGTTGCAGGGGCAGGACCAGCCATCACAGGAGCCAGCAAAGTTGTAGGCCACCCCGCATTGGAGCCAGATGCCTACTGTAGGCAGGAACCTCCTCCAGGAGCTGGAGGGGGAGGAGCAGCCATAGATACCACAGAAGCACCCTGCAGTTCTTCACACAGAACTGGTGAGAGAAGGGAGGGCCCCAAAGCACCAGCAGCATGGAAACCCAGCTAGGCTACTAGAGGCTCAGCCTGCCTGGGGGCTGACACTCAGAATCAGCCCTGACTGTGATGGCCACTCCAAGACCACACAGCTTGACTATAGACTGCAGAGACTTGATCAAGAAAAAGAGGCAGAATCAGGATATGGATCATTGCTAATCTCAAGTACCTCAGTTACACCAAGAGCTACATGAACTATGAATCCCTAACATATCCTTTTCAAAAGTTACTTCCAAGCCTCACAATTAGTGCATTTTAAGTAAATAATATTTATACCATAGTGTAGCCCAACTTACATATTTTTACTCCTCCCCTATATCAATCCACCTGAATACCAAAAACCATCCTCCTACTCTTGATTTAAAGTCTACTCACTCTCCTGCTAAAACTCATTCCCAGTCCTCAATCTAAGTATTCCTCCCCTCCCCAGCCACCTAAACACTTTCTTTATTTCATTTTTCCTTTCTGCTAAAAGCACACAGGTCTTGGCTCCACCTGGGCCAATCATGGATCATTAAGGTTGAACAGGGAGGTAGATGTGGCAACTATACATATAGGCTTATACTATTCACTCATACTTGAGGCTTTCTGATTCTCTCTCCTTATTTCCATAGAATAGATAAGTTTGTTTTCTCTCTCATATCCCTGCTATCTTTGCTACTCTTCACTACCCTTCAAAATTATCTATACTTCAGTCACCTTAATCATTTTTTCCCCTTGTATAACAGTCTAAATATACCTACATCCCTATTAAGACTGGCTCAATTGTAGCTGAGGGTGTAATTAAGAGTATGGGTATATAGTTAGTTCATAGGGAGTCTAAAGGGGGATTAAAAGAGAAAGATATCTCTGATGGTCAGGTTATTTTGCATGGACTGGTAGTTCTGTTTTAGGAGCAGCTCAAAAACAGTGTATAGGAAAGGATAGAAGCAGTGTCTTTCAATCAGCCAACTGGAAGAAAAGGAGCAACATACACAACTAATCCAAAATACAACCAGACAGCCCAAGTTAATGACATAAAGGCCACCCCAAGAGCAACAAGTGGAGAAAATCCAGGAGACTGCAACACTGAACTCCACAAATCTCCTAACACAGAAGGGTGCTCCACAAGGTCAGGGAAGCAAAGCAGATAAATCCAAGAAAAAAACAAGCAACAACAGACACCCAAAATGGGGGGGAAGAATATCAGTCTATCACCAAAAGGAAAGGAAGAATCCCCAGAAAGATCACCAAATGAAACAGAGGCAAACAAACTATCAGATATGGAATTCAAAAGAATGATGATAGAGAAGCTCAATGAGCTTAGCCAGCTCAAAGAAAACTATAAACAACTCCAGGGGAACTACATACAATTCCAGGGAAGCTACAAGGAACTTACTGAGAGCTACACCAGCATCAAAAAGGACTTAGAAACAATCAGTAAGGGCCAGGAGGAAATGAAGAATACAATTTCTGAATTGAAGAATACAGTAGAAGGAATCAACAGTAAACTAGAGGAAGCAGAGGACCAGATCAGCAAGTTGGAGGACAACGTAGACAAATATTCCAAGACAGTACAAGAGAATGAAAAAAGGCTGAACAAGAATGAAGAGGTTTTGAGAGAGCTGCAGGACAACATGAAATGTAATAATAGCCGTATCATAGGGATACCAAAAGGAGAAGAGAAACAAGGAATGGAAAACCTGTTCAAAAGACTAATGATAGAAAATGTCCCTAACATGATGAGTGAAAATGTTACTCAAGTTCAGGAAGCACTGAGGGTCCCAATGAAGATCAACCCAAACAGACCAACTCCAAGGCACATTATAATTAAAATGGCAAATTTCAAAGACAAAGAGAGAATCCTAAAAGCAACAAGAGAGAAACAGCAAATAACATATAAGGGGGCTCCAATAAAACTATCAAATGATTATTCAACAGAAACAATTCAAGTCAGAAAGGAATAGCAAGAAGTATTTCAATTAATGGGAAACAAAGGCCTGCAACCAAGAATACTCTACCCAGCAAGGCTCTCATTCAAAATGGAAGGAGAAATGAGGAGTTTCCCAGATAAAAGAAGACTAAAAGAATACATCTCTACCAAACTAGCATTGCAAGAAATGCTAAAGGGTCTGCTTTAAAAAAAAAAAAAAATGAAGAAACAGAGAGAACCAAAGAGGAACACAGGTACACAATGAGAAAATGGCAATAAATAAGTATCAATTGATAATAACCTTAAATGTAAATGGATTAAATGCACCAATCAAAAGACATAGGATAGCCAAATGGATAAGAAAACATGACCCACATATATGCTGTCTTCAAGAGACACACCTCAGAACAAAAGATCGACACAGATTGAAAGTGAAGGGATGAAAAAATATGTATCAAGCAAATGGACATGAAAAAAAGGCTGGAGTAGCAATACTTATTTCAGAAAAAATAGATTTTATGATGAAGGCCATAAAAAGAGACAAAGAAGGACATTTCATAATATTTAAGGGAACAATCCATCAAGAAGAAATAACTCTGCTAAATATATATGCACCAATGTAGGAACTCTGAAATATATAAGGAAAATCTTGGAGGACTTCAAGGAGGATATAAACAGCAACAACCTAATAGTAGGGAATCTTAATACCCCACTATCAACAATGGACTGATCTTCCAAACAAAAATTCACTAAGGATATTGTGGCATTGAACAACATTCTAGAGGAAATGGACCTAACTGATATATACAGAGCCTTTTACCACAAAGAAGCAAAATACACATTCTTTACAAATACACATGGAATATTCTCTAAGATAGACCACATGGTATGTCACAAGACAAGCCTCCACAAATACAGGAACATTGAAATCATACCAAGCTTGTTCTCAGATCACAATGGCTTCAAACTAGAAACCAATCTCAAGGGAAAAAAACAGAAATACTCTAACTCATGGAGACTTAATAACATGCATTTAAGTAATGAATGGGTTAACAATGAGATCAAAGATGAAGTAAAAAAGTTCCTGGGAACAAATAACAATGAACACACAACACTTCAAAACCTATGGGACACGGCAAAGGCAGTCCTCAAAGGGAAATTTATAGTATACAAGCCTACCTAAAAAGGTCACAAGAAGTTTATAAAACAACCTAATCATAAAGCTGCAAGAACTAGAGGAGCAAAAACAAACAAAGCCCAGAGTAAGTACAAGGAAGGAAATCATCAAGATTAGAGCAGGACTAAATAACTTAAGAGACTCAAACTACAATTTGAAGAATCAACAAGTCCAGGAGCTGGTTCTTTGAAAAAATAAAGAAAATTAACAAGCCTTTACCCAGACTCATTAAGAAAAAGAGAGAGTGGACCCAAATAAACAAAATCATAAATGACAGAGGAGAAATCACAACAGATACTTCAGAAATACAAAAGATTATAAGAAATTATTACAAACAACTATATGACAAGAAATATGACAACCTAGGTGAAATGGACACATTCTGGAAATGCATAATCTACCAGAACTGAACCCAGAAGAAACAGAAAGCCTGAATAGGCCAATAACAACTAGTGAAATTGAAGAAGTAATAAAAAATCTCCCCAAGCACAAGAGCCCTGGACCAGATGGCTACACAGGTGAATTTTACCAAACATTTCAAGAACTAACTCCTATCCTTCCTAACCTATTCCAAAAAATTCAAGAAGAGGGAAGACTCCCAAACTCTTTCTGTGAGGCCAATATAATTCTAATCCCAAAACCAGAACAAGACACAACTAATAAAGAAAACTATCGGCCAATAATATCTCTGATGAACATAGATGCTAAGATTCTCAACAAAATATTGGCCAACCGGATTCAGCAGTAGATAACAAAGACCATGCACCATGATCAAGTGGGTTTCATCCCAGGTTGCAAGGATAGTACAACATTCATAAATCAATAAATGTAATACACAACATCAACAAAATGAAAGACAAAAACCATATGATCATATCAATAGATGCTGAAAAAGCATTTGATAAAGTACAGCAACCATTTATAATCAAAACACTTACCAAAATGGGAATAGAGGGAGCATACCTCAACATCATAAAAGCCATATATGAGAAACCTGAAGCCAACATCATACTTCACAGACAAAAACTGAAAGCTTTCCCCCTAAAATCAGGAATGAGAAAGCCTGTCCACTTTCTCCACTTCTGTTCAATATTGTCTTGCAAGTTCTAGCCATAGCCATCAGAGAAGAAAAAGGAATCAAAGGTATCCAAATTGGAAAGAAGGAAGTCAAACTGTCATTATTTGCAGATGATATGGGAGTATACATACAAAACTCAATAGGCTCCACCAAAAACTTACTTGACCTAATAAGCAAATTTAGCAAAGTAGCTGGGTATAAAGTCAATATCCAGAAATCAAAAGCATTTTTGTATACCAGTAATGAAACATCAGAGATAGAAGTGAGAAAACAAATCCCATTTACCATAGCAACAAGAAAAATAAAGTACTTAGGAATCAACTTAACCAAGGAGGTGAAAGATCTGTATTCAGAAAACTACAGAACACTGAAGAAAGAAATGAAGGAAGAAACAAGTAAATGGAAGTATGTACCATGTTCATGGATGGGAAGAATTAACATCATTAAAATGTCCATACTACACAAAGCAATCTACGGATTCAATGCAATCCCAATTAAAATACCAATGACAGATTTCACAGAAATAGAAAAAATACTTCAAAAATTTATATGGAGCCAAAAACGCCCACAAATAGCCTCAGCAATCTTGAGAAAAAAGAACAAGGTAGGAGGAATCAGAATACTGGACATCAAACAATACTACAAGGCTACTGCCATCAAAAACAATCTGATACTGGCATAAGAATAGACGTATTGCTCAATGGAACAGAATAGAGAGCCCAGAAATTAACCCAGGACTCTATGATCAATTAATATTCAACAAAGGAGGAAGGAACATAAAATGGAGTAAAAACAGTCTCTTCAACAAGTGGTGTTGAGACAAGTGGACAGCAACATGCAAAAAGATAAAACTAGACCACCAACTGACACCATACACCAGAATAAACTCAAGATGGATAAAGGATTTAAACATAAACAGTGTCACCATAAAGGTCCTGGAGAAAAATATAGGCAGTAAAATTTTAGATATATTATGCAGAAATATGTTTACTGATACTTAACAAAGGGCAAGGGAAACAAAAGAGCAAATCAACAAATGGGACTATATCAAATTGAAAAGTTTCTGTTCAACGAAAGAAAACACCAGCCAAACTCAAAGGGAACCAACTGTATGGGAAAACATAATTGCCAATGATACCTCAGACAAGGGTTTGATCTCCAAAATAGATAAAGAACTAATGTGACTCAACACCAGGGAGACAGACAAGCCAATTAAAAAATGGGCAAAAGACCTGAACAGACAACTCACTGAGGAAGACATACAAAGAGCCCAGAGGCATATGAAAGAATGCTCAACATGACTAGCCATCAGAGAAATGCAAATTAAAACCACAATAAGATACCACCTCACATCTGTCAGAATGGCAATCATCAACAAATCAACAAACAACAAGTGCTGGCGAGGATGTGGGGAAAAGGGAACTCTGGTGCACTGTTAGTGGGAATGCAGGCTGGCGAGGCCACTATGGAAAACAGTATGGAGTTTCCTTAAAAAACTAAAAATGGAACTGCCTTTAGATCCAGCAATTCCACTACTAGGATTATACTGGAAGAATCCTAAAATACCAATTCATAAGAAACTATGTACCCCTATGTTTATAGCAGCACTATTTACAATAGCCAAGTGCTGGAAACAGCCTAAGTGCCTATCAGTGGATGATTGGATCAAAAAACTTTGGTACATTTACACAATGGAATACTACACAGCTGAAAGAAAGAAGTAACTCCTACCCTTTGCAACAACGTGGATGGAACTAGAAAGTATTATGCTTAGTGAAGTAAGCCAGTCAGTGAAATATACCATATGATCTCACCCATTACGGGATAATAATGAACAAAACTAACAACAAGCAAAACAGAACCAGATATAGGAATACAGTAAATAGGCCTTCAGTGGTCAGGAGGAAGGGGGTTGGGGGTAGGGGGCATGAAGAGGCAAAGAAGGGGAGCAGTTTAGATAAGAACCTAGTATGGAAGAACCATGGACATGGACGACATGAGGGATTGACTTTGTGCGGGAGTTGGTGGTTGGGGAAGAAGACAGAGGGGAGTAAAAAGGGGATGGATGTAACGCAGCAACACAACAAACACAACAAAATTAAATTTATAAAATCTGATTAACTCTCAAAAAAAATAAAGATCTGAAAGCCCCTTTTTAATTATATTTTATTTTTATCCAACCAATATTGTCTACTTGGTTTAAAAAACAAGACCCTGGGGAAGAAGATACCCACCTACCCTTTACTTAACTGAAGTTAGAAAAATGGCTACTCTGCACTCCTTAAAATAAAGAAGTAAAATAAAAAACAAACTTTCAAATAATTTTCTAACTATCCTGTGTATAAATGCTAACTTGGTAGTTAAACAAAAGTACTTGACAAGGCTAGAAGTTTGCTCGATTTAAAGATATAAAAGTCCTTTTTAAATTCCTTTTATTTTTATACCAGTATGTGTATGTATGTGTGTTTACATATATATACATGCACACACACACATATATATGTACGCACACACATACATACACATACATATATGTCAAATCACTATGATAGGAACACCTGAAGCTAATTTAATGATATATGTCAATTTGGTCCTGTGAGAAACAAGGTAGCAAGTGACTTTCAAACCAGGTTAAGCCACAGTGGATAATTATTAATGACTAGGCTGACAGCAAATGAATCAGGAAGACTCTGAGTGAATAAGATGAACAAAGTGAGGACATGACTAAGTTAGTCATGAGAACAAAGGAAAGGAAGGATGGCCACATTTGCACCAAAAGTTGCCTACGCTAGGGTTTAAACTGCCTAATCATCTCTTTAGATATGATCCCACCAGATTATAACTCCAAAGTACTCAGCCAGTGAGGAAACGGGGCAGGGACTGCTCAAGTCAGGGGTTAAATTCGTCCATCTCTCCCACTTCGCTGTACCTGCCCACCATGTACCACTAAGGCACCTGCTTTTGCAAGAATACAAATAAAGCCCTTGTTTTCATTTATACTCCTGGCTTCATTGTCCATTTGTTTTACAGACTGGGTGAGCATATTTCTCACAATCCCAGTTTTAAAACAGCAATTAAATGTGCAGTTGCTTTGGAAAGTTCCCCCTTACCGTCCAGAATGCATTCAAAGTGTTTCTGCAGCTCCTCCTGCCTGCCCCTGGGCTCCACCACCCCATTCTAACAGAGGGGAAGCCAGATGTGTGAGAAGACCTCAAACACCTATGGCCAGTTACTTTCTGTGTGTCCCTTTTCAGAGGTAACACAGATCACCAGATAATGCTGTCTCCTACAGGTTTCTGTGGGGAGTGGGCCTTTCTTCTTGTCCTATTGGGCTCACTCATCATCACAGAAGTCTTTACACCATTGTGTTTGGTGAGAGTTTTAGGATTAGGCTGGTTGTATTTTCAGTTAGCTTCCACTAACAGAAATGTTCACCTTAGCATTGCAACTTCTTCCTCCTTTCATGGACCCCTATCCTTGGCAAGACACTCAGCTATCTGAGGACACAGTGCAATTACAGATGGCTGCTTTTAGGATAATCAAGTTCCAAATTTCCAAATGTCAATACAGATCTGGGTCTGAAGGAGGAAGAAGCGGGTCTTGGGTATGAGCTGAGAACAAGACCCTGGGGAAGAAGGCAACCACCTCCTAAACTCCTTTCTTTCCTAATTAAAGACATGGGTCATTGCCTACTCTTTACTTAACTGTAGCCAGAAAAAAAAAAAAAAAAAAAAGCTACTCTGCACTCCTTAAAATGAAGAAGTAAAAAACAAACTTTCAAGTAATTTTCTACCTATCCCATGTGAAAATACTAACTTGGGAATTAAGCAAAAGTATGTGACAAGGCTAGAAGTTGGCTCTATTTAAAGATACAAAAGCCCTTTTAAAATTCTTTTTATTTTCATCCAACCAATATGTCTACTTGGCTTCAAAAACAATACAATTTGAAGAGTTCCATGTCATGTAAAACACACCTTCCCAACAGAGTGTTTCAACTTTTATGGTCCCACTCTACTCAGGGACATGTGAGGTGGGCTCTGCCGTCCCCTGCATCAGTGTACACCTGTCGTTTGGAACTGAGGAAACAGGATAGGAGGCAAGTGTCGACTCGTGTTTTGCTGATGCAGTTGCTGGGGAGGAGGGCGGGGGGCATTGCCACAGAGGCTCAGCTGCTTCTGACTGCTGGGGTGGCGATGGGGATGAGGGGCGTGCACTGCTCAGGGTAGGGAGCCATCACTGGTCATGCAGTCAAGTTCTGGAAGCTGCTGTGCAAACAGCCTCACATCTCCCTTTCCAGACCTTCTCATTATTCTGGGAGCCACAGCTATTCCTTAACAAACTCCTTCATTCTTAAGATTAGATTTTGTTGGCTCAACTAAAAACCTCAATACATAACAGATTATGAGTCTTTAATGAAAAACAGCAGCTCCGCACTAAGCTCTTCTCACAGTGGCCACACTCGGACCCAGTTTAGCTGTCGCTTCTGGTGTATTTTAACTTTGGAGCCAATGTTTTGACAGGGTTTTGCAAACTTCACATAACTACCTATTCCTATTTCCCTTTTTCATTTTCTTAATACATATCAATGGTTAATTTTATAAGCAAAATAATTTTTTGCTCTTATTTCCATATAAGATACAGCTCTCATTTACAGCAGTACCAGTGATGTCTGTCCAGCAGAGTGAGAACGTCCACGTAATTGCCCCAGATGGTAAAAGGTACAATGAGAACACAGTTTTGGTGTTTTGAGGGTCTTGCCATCCTTTGTGAATACCTACATTTTTTCACATATTTTTAATATACAGTATATATGCCATGAAAACAATCATAGGGTAATCAGTAAGCATGGGAGACAAAGTCTGAATTTGGTTAAACAAGATGATGGCAGCTGAGCTGCCCCTACAGACTCTGCTTTACAGACCCTGATTTGCAAGGGTTGTTTCAATTGCTTTCAAAAGATAGTAAAAATCAATGACATGAAATCACCATTTTTTCTGAGCTCACAGTTTCTTTTCTTTTCCTTTAGGTTTAATATTTTTATTTTTATTCATTAATTATTTTATTAATGTTAATATTTTATCACTGCTTATTTAATATTTATTGCCAATGTTAACTGCCACCCCCCTCCCCAGCCTTCCAACCTTCCCCACAGAAGGGTGTGTTTTCTCCCAGGCTTTCCCCATGTGTGTGGCAGCCAGTTACCCTGCAAGAAGAGAGTTACATGGTGGGTGAGGACTGGGCCCTGCTATGGCAAAAACCCTAGTTTGAATTCCTACTCTGCTGTTTAGTAGCTACAGGATCTTGGGCTCTGAGCTCTGGCCATCCTCTTTCCAGCCCACAGATGGATGCTTGTAATAACTGCCTCATATTAATCATTCCAAGATCCCACATACAGAAGGGTGTGGTGTGGTAAGGGATATCTTTGGTGCCAGATGGGAGATCAATGAAGTGCCCCTAGGTTTCCACTGTCCCATCCCCTCTGTCCCTCCCACCATGGAAAAAGTCCAATTTTGTTTTCATCAGGCCCAGAAATAGGGTCAGTGTCCAGAGACCATTTGCCACATCTGGCTTCCCCTCTGTTAGAATGTGGGTGGTGGAGCCCAGGGGCAGGCAGGGAGCTGCAGAAACACTTTAAATGCATTCTGGAGGGTAAGGGGGAACTTCTCAAAGCAACTGCACATTTAATTGCTGTTTTAAAACTGGGATTGTGAGAAATATGCTCACCCAGTCTATAAAACAAATGGACAATGAAGCCAGAAGTATAAGTGAAAACAAGGGCTTTATTTGCATTCTTGCAAGAGTAGGTGCCTAGTGGTACCTGGTGGGCAGGTACAGCAAAGTGGGAGAGATGGATGAATTTAACCCCTGACTTGTGCAGTCCCTCTCCCATTTCCTCACTGGCTGAGTACTCTGGAGTCATAATCTGGTGGGATCATGTCTAAGAGATGATTGGGCAGTTTAAACCCTAGTGCAGACAACTTTTGGAACAAATGTGGCCATCCCTTAGAGAGAAGGTCAGGGAAGGAGGAAGAAAGGGAGCGAAACATCAATGTATGGTTGCCTTTCACCTGCCTCCAGCTGCGGACCTGGCTGGAGACCTGGTTTGCAACCTGGTTATGTGCCCTGGCTTGTAAAGTGGTGTTTTGATTACTGTGTCAAGTCTGTTGGAATCTGACTGATGAGCTTACTCTGCTGGGCTTCACAATCTCATTCCCCTCTAAAATTGTATACTGTTAGAAAGTACAAGGTATGAGCCTATTCTGAAGTACAGAACTAAAAATCATTTTATTTTTAGAATATCACAATAGCCTCTTTATTATTAAAGACACCTGGGGCTGCCCTAAAACCAGGATTGGGAATCATTGATTTAACCACTTGGAAAGTAGCATATGTAGGACTTGGCATATGTAGGACTCATAAGGTTATCAGAGTGAAACATCTAGCTAGCATTCTGCCTACTGTAAACCCAGAATACTGAGTCCCAACCATCCCACCTTGTTGACCACCAGCAGCTGAAGCTAAGTGAACACTTATCATTCCCATTCCCATGAAGGAGTTATAACCTTTTAGCTTGTATGTATCATACTTAAAAAAATTTTAAAGAATAATAGCTTGGAAGAAAACAGCCCTTAAAAAGCCAAATGCTATGTAGCAGTGATGAAAGTAAAAAATAATAAAGAAAGTGATGGTTGTTAATGAGGACAGTTAAAATTTGGGGTAAATTAAGGATAGGAACATTAGCTGAAGTGATGCCTTGGAGCAAAGATGTGAACAAATCACTTTACACATTGCTCTAGAAACAGAAAAATAAATAGACGGCAACGTGTGGAACTGTTCTCAGCAAAAGCTCTGAATAGTATGAAAATTGCACAAGTGAGAAATGTTCCTGAAAATTAGGACTCTAATTACCCTGAAGGGCAAAGACAGTCCCAAGGATCCTGTGAAAGCAGATGGAAGTGCACATGGCCAGGAATCACAACAAACACTTTCTTAGCCAAGATTTGACTGGATTATAAAGTCTCCAAAAGTACTCCTTAAAAATCCTCTTCTAATGACTGAGGAAACTGACTGAGAATAAGACATCCTTGAGAAGCTGGACCAAAGTGTGTAGAGGTAGGGGAAGAGTGAGGGTAGCTGATCTAGGCGGTGGGACCACTGCCTGGTGCCACACTGGGAAGGGGTCTGTGGTCCAGCTCTGCATGTGGACTTACCCTGCCCCACACTGCCAAGGGCACACTGCCTTCAGTACCACCTCTTGGCTTTCTATCACCCTCCCCTCACCCCCATTTCATATGTTGGTGTCCCTCTTGCCTCCTCCCTTTTTCTGTGCCTACTCTCAGAAAAGGATAATGACCAACTCATTTACACTCGTAGGTGTCAAGGCTGTCACAGCTCTCTAGCAAAGCCTAAACTGTAGTCACAACTATAAAGGCTTATAGTAATTCCAATTTTTGTGTGAATTTTTCTGATTTTTATTTATTAGCAATCAGTCAGCTTTTGTTGAAGTGTATGTCTGTGGGCAGCACTGGGCTGGCCAGACATGGGGAGAAGACCAGGTGAAAGTGAAGGATTAGAGTGATATGTCTACAAGCCAGTGGATACCAGAGACAGCCAGCCAACCACCAAAAGTCAGGAAGAAGCAAAAATGGAGTCTTCCCTACAGCTTTCAGAGACAGTGTGGCTCTTTTGACCCCTGGATTTTGGACTTCCAATCTTTAGGACCGTGAGACAATCAATCTGTGGCACTTTATTACACCAGTCTTAATAAAACATTACAGATTTTGGTATATTTTGTCCTCTGGCTTACACCAGACATGAAACATAATGTGAGACAGCAGTAAGCCACAATGGAGTGTCTCTGAACACATGCTGGTGACCACCAGCAGGAAAGGCAGTCCTAGTCACATGGCCTCTCTGTGAAAGGAAGTGCACAGCCTGGTCACAAAGCACAACCACGCAGAAAGTCACTGCCTGAGCATGGCCTCTGGAGCTTGTAGAGAGTCTGGCAGCGCAAAGTGACTCTGGAGTTACTTTGAATTCAGTTTTCTTAGTTTTCTCTCTGAGGATTCTGGCCCAGACTCTACTGGGGACTTACCTACTGGTCACTTCAAAACTTCAGGGTGTTAGGCCTTCAGTGGTCAGGAGGAAGGGGGTTGGTGGGAGGGGGGAGGAAGAGGCAAGGAAGGGGAGCAGTTTAGACAAGAACCTAGTATAAAGGAACCATGGACATGGACAACAGGTGGGATTGATTTTGGGGGGAATGGGTGGGTGGGGAGGGGGACAGGGGAGCAAAAAGGGGATGGATGTAATACAACAACAATAAAATTAAGTTTAAAAAATAAAACAAAAAACTTCAGGGCATGCACCCCATCACCACCTGCCCCAAGTAGACTGAACCCAGTGGAGATGGGGGACAGGGCTGGGGCTCAGAACCATTATGCTGTTGCTACTCTTGCCTTTGGAACTCACTCACAACTTAAGATAATAGGCTTTCAATAAAAGCAGCTGGCTTTATGAAAATAGGGTCTCTAGACTGATAGTGTTTCACCACATTCCTCTCTGAGCTGGATCCATGTTCTGACATGTGGCCCAGGGCTGGGGAACTGGTTTAAAGAAATAGGACCAGGGAAAATATGGCGACAGGGTAGAGAGCAGTGCTGATGGTGTTCTTGAGTGCCAGAGTAGCTGGAGGATAGGGTAGGGAGCATGAGACAACTGCAGATCCCTGAAAATTGGAGCGGTAAGCATCTGGACTCAGGGGTGCACGGCCCAGGGGCTGCAGAGACCTACAGGAGAGCAGGTGACACAGTTCCGAACCAGCCAGCAGAGCCATGGTTGGCTCTGGGCAGTGGCAGCTCTGCCCAGAGGGGCAGCTCTGACTGAAGACAGCTTCAGGCTCCTGGGTGATCAGAAATCTGAGCAGTGAAGTGTGGACAGTGAGCACAAACTCAGGGTAACTGAGGAATTGAACTCCTGCAAGAGAGGGACTATGTGAGATTCACACTCCAGAAGCTGAGAGAGAGGAAGCACCTCCCAGGGCCAGATGTAGAGGAGGAGAGACCCTCAGGGAGCAGGATTGGGGGAGCAGGGATGTGCACCAGCAGGGGTGGAGAGAGGGCTAAAAATTGTGCTGCTGCACCACCTAGGGAGAGGGCAGCTCAGAGCCCTGGCAAGGAGGGAGCCTAACACCTCGTACCCACAGCGGTGCTCAGGCTCCCACTGAAGCCACAGCTTGAAACTGTGCACTGGGAACTTGCTGGTGATACAAGCAGTGCACCCATTGCAGGCAACAGAAACCTCCTTGAAGAGCTGGAGGGAAAGGGTTAGCCATTGCCAGTGCTGCCACTGTGGGGCTCCCCACAAAATCAGAGGCCCATCGAACACAGTGAAAACCTCCACAAAAGAACTGGACGGGGAAGGCTAGCCATCACAGGAGCAAACAAGGTTGCAGGCCACCCCTCCTTGGAACCAGGTGTCCATCACAGGCAGAAACCTCCTTGAGGAGCTGCAAGGGGAGGTGTAGCCATCAACGCCGCAGAAGCACCGTGCAGTTCTTCACACAGAACCAGTGAGAGAAGGGAGGACCCCAAAGCACCAGCAGTGAAGAAACACAGATAGGCTAGTGGAGGCTCAGCCTACGAGGGGGTGGCACTCAGAATCAGCTCTGACTGACAGCCGTAAGGCCCTGCCACTACAAGGCCACGCAGCCTGACTGCAGACTGCAGAGACTTGATCAAGGACAAGAGGCAGACTCAGGAAATGGATCACTGCTAATCTCAAGCACCTGAGTTACACCGAGAACTACATGAACTATTAATTCCTAACATATATCCTTTTTAAAAGTTACTTCCAACTCTCACAATTAGTGCATTTTAAGTAAATAGCGTTTATATCATAGTGCATCCCAATTCTCATATTTTCACTCCTCCCTTATCTCAATCCACCTAACTACCCAAGACCCTCCTTCTACTCTTGTTTTAAAGTCTACTCACTCTCCAGTCCACAATCTAAGTATTCCTCCCCTCCACAGCTGCTTAAACATCCCCCCCTCCTTTTTTTGTGGGTGTGCTACTAGGGACTACACATTCTTTTGTTTCCTGCTAAAGCACATAGGTCCTGGCTCCACCTGGACTAATCAGTGCTCATTGAGATATCCAGTTTGGAAAGGAGGAAGTCAAACTGTCATTATTTGCAGATGATATGATAGTGTACATACAAATTTACAAATTTAGCAAAGAAGCTGGATATAAAGTCAATATCCAGAAATCAAAAGCATTTTTGTATACCAATAATGAAACATCAGAGATAGAAGTGAGAAAACAAATCTCATTTACCATAGCAACAAGAAAAATAAAGTACTTAGGAATCAACTTAACCAAGGAGGTAAAAGATCTGTACTCAGAAAACTACAGAACATTAAAGAAATAAATGAAGGAAGATACAAATAAATGGAAACATGTACCATGTTCATGGATAGGAAGAATTAACATCATTCAAATGTCCATACTACACAAAGCAATCTACAGATTCAATGCAATCCCAATTAAAATACCAATGACAGACTTCACAGACATAGAAAAAATACTTCAAAAATTTATGTGGAGCTAAAAATGCCCATAAATAGCCATAGCAATCTTGAGAAAGAAGAACAAGGTAGGAGGAATCAGAATACTGGACATCAAACTATACTACAAGGCTACTGTCATCAAAATAGTCTGGTATTGGCATAAGAATAGACATATAGCTCAATGGAACAGAATAGAGAGCCCAGAAATTAACCCAGGACACTATGATCAATTAATATTTAAGAAAGGAGGAAGGAACATAAAATTGAGTAAAAACAGTCTCTTCAACAAGTGGTATTGGGAGAATTGGACAGCAACATGCAAAAAGATAAAACTAGACCACCAACTTATACCATACACCAGAATAAATTCAGGATGGATTAAGGACTTAAACATAAGCAGTGCCACCATGAAGGTCCTTGAGGAAAATGTAGGCAGTAAAATTTTAGATATCCTATGCAGAAATATGTTTACTGACACTTCACCAAGAACAAAGGAAATAAAATAACAAATCAACAAATGAGACTATATCAAATTGAAAAGTTTCTGTTCAGCAAAAGAAAACACCAGCAAAATTCAAAGGGAACCAACTGTATGAGAAAACATATTTGCCAATGATACCTCAGACAAGGGTTTGATCTCCAAAATAGATAAAAAACTAATGTGACTCAACACCAGGGAGAGACAGACAGCCCAATTAAAAAGTGGGCAAAGGACTTGAACAGACGCTTCTGTGAGGAAGATGTACAAAGGGCCCAAAGGCCTATGAAAGAATGCTCAACATCACTAACCATTAGGGAGATGCAAATTAAAACCACAATAAGATATCACCTCACAGCTGTCAGAATGGCAATCATTAACAAATCAACAAACAACAAGTGTTGGTGTGGATGTGGGGAAAAGGAAAGCCTGGTGCACTGTTGGTGAGAATGCAGGCTGGCACAGCCACTATGGAAAACAGCATGGAGTTTCCTTAAAAACCTAAAAATGGAACTGCCTTTTGATCCAGCAATTCCACTACTAGGACTATACCCGAAGAACCCTGAAACACCAATTCAGAAGAACCTATGTACCTCTATGTTTATAGCAGCGCTATTTATAAAAGCCAAGTGCTGGAAACAGCCTAAGTGCCCATCAGTGGATGATTGGATCAAAAACTTTGGTACATTTACACAACAGAATACCACACAGTAGAAAGAAAGAAGAAAGTCCTACCCTTTGCAACAACATGGATGGAACTGGAAAGTATTATGCTTAATGAAATAAACCAGTCAGTGAAAGACAAATACCATATGATCTCACCCATTTCAGGACAATAATGAACAAAGCAAACAAATAAGCAAAACAGAACTAGATACATGAATACAATGAATAGATCTCCAGTGGGCAGAGGGGAGAGGGAGGGGGAAAGGAAGAGGAGGAAACAAAGAAGGGGAGCAGTTTAGTCAAGGAACTAGTATGGTAGAACCATGGACATGGACACCAAGTGGGATTGACTTTGAGGGGGAGTGGGTGGGTGAGGAAGGGGACAGAGCGTGGGAAAAAAGGGATGGATATAATACATCAACAATAAAATAAAATTTAAAAAAAGAAAAGAAAAGAAAAGAAATAGGACCAAGCCAGAAAGCAAGAGAAATTAGTCTCGTCACTCCTCAATAGAACCAAGGAGGATTCTCCCATTAAATTAGAATCTCAGATCAACAATGAACAATTTTTAGTATCATGGCGCATAAACATGTTCATTGCTTAGCTGGAATTTTTATTTGTATGTCCTGTATTTCTGCTTGCCAAAGCCCGCAGCCCCATTCCAGGCCACAAAGTAGGTACCTCCTCAGCAACACACTCCTCATCAACACTTAGTAAACATTCAGGTACAGGAGAAAAAGTCCAGGATATTCCTGCAGAAAAAAAGCAAGAATATGTATCTTAGCAGGCAGACACATGATCCAGTAAGGTCTTTTTGCTCTCTCAGACAGTTGGCAGGCCATGGTGATGACAGCCCTTAAGAAATTCAACCCAAACAGTCCTTTTTTCCAGACCAAATCCTAGTGTGCTGCAGGAGAGTTCGACTTCTTCTATGATGCTACCCAAAGAGCCCATCTTGACTGGATCTTGCAATGCCAGGAGCAGGTTTGGGATTAGGCTTGGTGCAGTTTTTCCCAGAGCTATTATAAGGAAGTCATTACAAAACCAAATGAATCTGTTATGGTTGAAAACTCTAGTGCTGACCCAAAATATTTCTGATGTGCAGATCAGCTGGCAAACTGAGAGCCTAAGGAAACAAACAAAAGAAAAGCTCTTTGGCTGCATTGAAACACTCAGATCCTCCAAATGTGGCTTTCCCTTCCTGCTGTTAGCTGCGTTCCAGCAGGCGGGGTGCCAGGTCAGGCTGTTTTGAGGGGGATGTGTTGGCAGACACAGGGCTTGGCCTTGACAACTTTATCTGCAGGAGAGAAGGGCTGAGAAGGAAGGGGTGCTGGAGGGCCCGAGGCCTTGTTCTGCCCTTGGCGTGATGCCTCAGAGCTTCCCCACTGTGTCACCTGCACTCCTGCACTACCCATTGCTGCAACAACCCCGTGAGGTTGGCACTGCCTTCTCTGTTTTACAGAGGGGAAAGGGAGGCTTCCTAAGTTTTACAGTGGGTTGGAATTCAAGCTCAGCTATTTTTAATGGACACTTCAGTTTATTTGTTGCATGGGTAATGTATTCACATGCTTCAAAATCCAAAATGTATTTAAGGATATGGTGTAAAGTTGGCTCCCTGGGCCTAACCTCCTAGCGCCCCTCCAAGGACATAATTGACATTGTCCATTTCTTAGATGTCCCTTTAGAGAAATTTTGTAAATATGTTTTTCTGCTTTTCTTTATTTAGATATATGATTCTGCTATTTTGACTGAAACCAAGCTCTTTCAGTCTTGATCTAGATTTTCTTTAAAAAAAAAAAAAAGTATTTTGTCATTATAAAATATAGTGAATGTAATAAAGTAAAACAAAAAGAATAAAATATCACCTCTTGTCCTTGTCCCAAGAGGCAACTTCTAAGTGTCTGGTATTTAACTCCACCTTCTTACATAGCTGTTGTTTGTAAATGACTTTGTGTGCTCTTCCACTAGATTACCAGCACCTCTGTGGACAGAATTAGGGACAGAAGAACAATGGGAAGAAGATGGGAAGAAAACCAGGAGCAAAAGTTTGTCCAGCAGGCACAGAAGCCATGGGGGTCAGAAGAAATCAGTTGGTCAAGAGAGAAAGCAAGCATTGATTCATCCTTCTGAGGACCTTTTATTTTGGCTTCAAGTACCTGCTCGGTGAGTACACAGATCATATAATAAAGCGGAGAGCAGGGAAAAACACATCAGTGGACCATTTCAACACTGTGTAGTGTGTGCTAAGAAAACAGGAAGCCTGAGGACTAGAAGAAACCAGGGGATGGTGTGGGAGTCAGAGCTGGTGCCCTGAGATAGCTACACCTGACCTGGACCTTAACCCACCAACCTGGAAGGTTCAGCAAGGGGATGAAAGGAGGGGGTAGGCTCACTGAGAAATGAGTTGCAGAATTAGAATATTGCTTAATATGGTGGCAAGAATGGCAGAAGACAGGTATGCAGAAGAAAGGAATTATGGCTTTATCCCATGGGTAAAGAGAATCCCTTAAAAGAGTCAAAGCAGGAAATTGACTGATAGGATTTGCACTTGAAGAAAGACCAAGTCTGGCTGCTTGTGGGGAGAATACATTAGAAGTGAATGTGTTTGAAGGGAATCTGAAGACTAGTTAGGGTTCTGCTGCCTCACTGAGGTGAGAGGAGATGGTTGCATGAACAAAGGCTGTGGCACCCTAGGGGGCAGACATCTGGGGAGATTCTCATGAGGTTATGGATGTAGATTTGGTGATGACTGGGGAGAAGAATGGCTATCAGGTTAAGACTTGGGCATTTCTTGACTCAAAATTCTTGACTGGCACCCTTGTATGAACAAAAGTTTAAACTCTGAGCTTGGTAAGAAGGCCCTAAATGACCTTTCGACCTTCCTTTGCAATGTTACTATCTTGCTTTCTCTCTTACCAGTACTTGAGCCATAGTGAAATGCTGGTGATTCCCAGTCATGTCCTCCCTTTGCCCACTGTCCTCTTTCAACTATCTGGACTCCATGACGTGTATTCTATCCTTCAAGCCAAGCTCCATGCCACCTTTGCTAAGAGTCTTTCCAGGCTTACCCTTCCCTTTGCCCTCTACTCATTTGGAAATTATATCTAAACTCTAGTAGCACTTGCTCCTCCAACTCCTGAAACATTCACCACATACTTCATTTTGCTTTTTGTAGAAGTCTTTCATTTTCACCCTATAATTTCTATATATATATATTCAGTTTTTCAGGGAGCCTAGCAGAGACTGTTTATTAGGAATTCATCACTTATCACTTTGCTTAGATTAATCTGTAAACCCATTTGGATCACCTTAGTAATTATGAGATTTGTGTAACCACATCCTATAACTTGCTGAGTTTAACAGAGGGTCTGAGACTTAACTGGTTAAATTTCCTTCCACACCTCCACCACCCCTGATGTTGATGACTGCTAGAGCTGTCTTTTCAGGGACCAGCACAGGATAATTTGCAGGACAGCGGGCTGATATGGCTCAAACCTCCCGGGACTGACCAAAGCGGCCTGGAGGACCCTCTACTGACCTCCCCATGAACTTTTCTCATTATCTCCTCAGTGTAACACTAAAATTCCCCAGAGATTTTTTGCACGTAGTATTGCTCATAGAGAAATTTGCAACCCCCTCCCTTGATCTCTTTGTTCTGTTCCCCTCTCCCTCCTTAGAAAAACCTCTGCCTCCACGGAAAAGTGGACATGGGCTTTGAAACGTGAGTCCTCCATCTTCTGAAAATAAACCACTGTTCTTTACATTAGCATTTGCCTTTTGAGTATTGGCTTTCATAGCAGCAGGCAGCTGGACCTGCATTCAGTTACACTTTGGGAAGTGAGAACCTCCCCACCTGCATCTGCCTCTCGTGTGCTGAAAACAAAGTTTGCGCCTTCTCATAAAATCGTCATCTAGGAGTTGTCTTTGGGCTGGCTAGCTACAGCTGAGTTAGTAGGACCTGGTTCAGTAATAGCTACAAAGTTAAAGACTCCTTGAAGGCCAAGACAAAACCTCTGGAATCTCAAGAAATGTTTGTTTATTTGAAATAGAATAAATAGAATCAAACTGTGGGAAGACCCAAAGGCAGAAAGGGGCAGCAAGAGCAGAGGCCTATGACCCTGAATAGAGCAGGCCCAGGGATCAGGTCTATGGGATGTTCTTGGAGTCAGGCCCTCAATCCTATGTGTTAGGGAATCCAGATGGTTTCATGAAATGCCCTACAGACATTAGGTACCTTTCATCTTCTCCCAGAGTTAGAGCCGGCTTCCTTCTCTTCCTCTCCTGACCCCCACTGCCCACTTTCACAGCTCATTAGGACCCTGCAGTGACTACAGGCAGCCAGGGATCTCCCGTAACAGCCTTAGAGCAACTCTTTCTAGCTGGGTGTTTCTTTTTTTGAAATCAGGGTGGAAGAAGAAGAGTGCTGCCATGAGGAAGTGTCCTGGGGAAGTCGCTGGCCTGAGCAGTGACCCTGCGTTCTGGGCACTTATGTGCAGGAATGCTTTCGTTCTCCCCAGATTGTACCATCTGATTGGAGAAAGGGAGAACTAAACTGGAGGGGAAAAGCAAAGAAACCCACAGAACTCTAATGCAAATGCTATAATAAAGATGAGAAAGGACATTGCAGGATTTAACTTGGGTCGAAGAGATCAGAGAAGATGGCTCCCTTGCTAAGCTTTTAAAAATGAGCTGGATTTTGATGTGAAGAGGCTGAGAGGATAGTATAAAGATTAGAAGGGAGAAGGTGAAAGTAAATCTGTGGACAAGATTACAGTTTAAAGGAGTAAGAATGGAGACCTTGTTTGGAAAGCTTCAGCCTTTCCTGAACAAACAAGATTCAACAGACAGGTGTTACCTAAGGTAAAACTTAAGGACATGGTACAAATGGGCTACAGGGTCAGAGGAAGAGGACTTGGTAGTTTCCAATTCACCGTAGCAATGTCCTGCAACTAACATATCACACAGGTCAAGTGGTGGCACCCCCACTATGCACATACAGACTCTCTGATCCCCTCCTGGAGTTTTCGGGGCACATGATGAGGTGGGCCTTCCCTCATAAATCAGCAGTGCTGTCCTTGAGGTACCCACTATTCTGGCTCCTCTCAGACTTGCAGACAGGATGGAGCAAACTGAAGCACACCTGAACTCCTGGCTTGGCAAAGTCCACCTATAGTGCTCTCCCACTCCTCCCCAGGGCACAGCAGTCTTGTCCCCTGTGACCACTTTACCCGTGAGGAACCTGAGGTTCAGAGATGTTCAGTAAACTGCTTAAGGCATCACAGTCTGTAGAAGGTAGACTCTGATCCAAACTTAATATAGAAGCTGACACCACAGCTGGTACCCTTTCCACAAATCCTACATTCTCTGACCAGACTAGGGAGGCAACAGGGTGAGCTGAGCAGAAGGGCAGTCAGTCAGTTCCTATGTCTGCCACACAATCTGAAGACTTTGTGGAAATTATTCACCTCTTTTGAATTCTGTTAACTCACCTGTAAAAAAGAGGTAAGAACAACCACTTGGAAGGGTTGGCTGTATTGATAATTAAATTATTTTTTAAATACAGGGGGAAAATGTGTGGAGACCTTGGCACTCAGTAAGCTTACCTTACTCTCCTTCGCCTTCCTGTTTCAGACCTTTCCCCTTCCTCCTCTGGAAAGATGGAGAAGGAAGGATGTGAGAGAGAATATTTCCCTCTTCATTCATTCCCCAGTATTCTGGGTGGTAAGTCACAGAGGCCCATCCCAGAGGTCATTGAATCTTAGAATCGGGAGTAGAGTTCATTCACAGCGGGGAGAAACGGGAGCCCAAAAGCAGTGAGATCATTGTTAAGTGTCATTTTGTCAGTCTATGCAAAGGTGGAACCAGGTTTCAATCAGACAACTGAGCCTTTTCCATGAAACCAGGCCCTCTGAGGCCCTGGTCATGAGGGATGGTCCAGATGGATGAGGTTTTCACCCCAAGGAGCTTACATGTTAGTGGGGAGACTGATGATAAGCAAATGAAAAACTCTGGGAGAGAAAGGTACTCCCAACAGAAGAAAGAGTTGAAGATTCAGAACTGAGAAGGGATCCAGAGCACAGGACAGATGGGGAAAAGCCCACTGTCTTTTTTTCATTTTATTTTATTGTTGTATTACATCCATCCCCTTTTTGCTCCCCTCTGTCCCCCTCCCCACCTACCCATTCCCCCCAAAGTCAATCCCACCTGTTGTCCATGTCCATGGTTCCTTTATACTAGGTTCTTGTCTAAGCTGCTCCCCTTCCTTGCCTCTGCCTCCCCCCTCCCCCCAACCACTTTCCCCCTGACCACTGAAGGCCTATTCACTTTGGTTCTGTTTTGCTTGTTAGTTTTGTTCATTATTGTCCCGTAATGGGTGAGATCATATGATATTTGTCCTTCACTGACAGGCTTATTTCACTAAGCATAATACTCTCCAGTTCCATCCATGTTGTTGCAAAGGGTACAAGTTCCTTCTTTCTTTCTGCTATATAGAATTCCATTGTGTAAATGTACCAAAGTTTTTTGATCCAATCATCCACTGATGGGCACTTAGGCTGTTTCCAGCACTTGACTCTTGTAAATAGTGCCACTATGAACATAGGTGTACATAGGTTCTTATGAATTGGTGTTTCAGGATTCTTTGGGTATAGTTCAAGTAGTGGAATTGCTGGATCAAAAGGCAGTTCCATTTTTAGTTTTTTAAGGAAACCCCATACTGTTTTCCACAGTGGCTGCACCAGCCTACATTCCCACCAATAGTGTACAAGGGTTCCCTTTGCCCCACATCCTCGCCAACACTTGTTTGTTGATTTGTTGATGATTGCCATTCTGACAGGTGTGAGGTGGTATTTTATTGTGGTTTTAATTTGCATCTCTCTGATGACTAGTGATATTGAGCATTCTTTCATATGCCTCTGGGCCTTTTGTATATCTTCCTCAGTGAGTTGTCTGTTCAGGTCCTTTGCCCATTTTTTAACTGGGCTGTCTGTCTCTCCCTGGTGTTGAGTCGCATTAGTTCTTTATATATTTTGGAGATCAAACCCTTGTCTGAGGTATCACTGGCAAATATGTTTTCCATACAGTTGGTTCCCTTTGAATTTTGCTGGTATTTTCTTCAGCTGAACAGAAATTTTTCAATTTGATATAGTCCTATTTGTTGATTTGTTATTTTATTTCCTTGCCCTTGGAAAAGTGTCAGTAAACATATTTCTGCATAGGATATCTAAAATTTTACTGCCCACATTTTCCTCAAGGACCTTTATGGTGGCACTGCATATGTTTAAATCCTGAATCCATCTTGAGTTTATTCTGGTGTACGGTGTAAGTTAGTGATCTAGTTTTATCTTTTTGCGTGTTGCTGTCCAATTCTCCCAACACCACTTGTTGAAGAGACTGTTTTTATTCCATTTTATGTTCCTTCCTCCTTTGTTGAATATTAATTGATCATAGAGTCCTGTGTTTATTTCTGGGCTCTCTATTCTGTTCCATTGATCTATATGTCTGTTCTTATGCCAATACTAGACTATTTTGATGACTGTTGCCTTGTGGTATAGTCTGATGTCCAGTATTCTTGTTCTTCCTTCTCAAGATTGCTGTGGCTATTCATGACTGTTTTTGGCTCCATGTAAATTTTTGAAGTATTTTTTCTATGTCTGTGAAGTCTGTCATTGGTATTTTAATTGGGATTGCATTGAATCTATAGATTGCTTTGGGTAGTATGGACATTTTAATTATGTTAGTTCTTCCCATCCATGAACATGGTACATGCTTCCATTTATTTGTATCATCCTTCATTTCTTTCTTCAATGTTCTGTAATTTTTTGAGCACAGATCTTTTACCTCCTTGGTTAAGTTGATTCCTAAGTACTTTATTTTTCTTGTTGCTATGGTAAATAGGATTTGTTTTCTCACTTCTATTCTGATGTTTCATTATTGGTATACAAAAATGCTTTTGATTTCTGGATATTGACTTTATATCCAGCTACTTTTCTAAATTTGCTTATTAGGTCGAGTAAGTTTTTAGTGGAGTCTATTGGGTTTTGTATATACACTCTTATATCATCTACAAATAATGACAGTTTGACTTCCTCCTTTCCAATTTGGATACCTTTGATTCCTTTTTCTTCTCTGATGGCTATGGCTAGAACTTGCAAGATGATATTGAACAGAAGTGGAGAAAGTGGACAGGCTTGTCTTGTTCCTGATCTTAGGGGGAAAGCTTTCAGTTTTTGCCCATTGGGTATGATGTTGGCTTCAGGTTTCTCATATATGGCCTTTATGATGTTGAGGTATGCTTCCTCTATTTCCATTTTGCTGAGTGTTTTTATCATAAATGGATGTTGTGCTTTTATTAAATGCTTTTTCAGCATCTATTGATATGATCATATGGTTTTTGTCTTTCAAAAGACAAAATCTTTCATTGATGTGGTGTATTAAGTTTATTGATTTGCAAATGTTGTACCATCCTTGCATCCCTGGGATAAAACCCTTGATCATAGTGTATGATCTTTTTAATGTATAGCTGAATCCAATTGGTCAATATTTTGTTCATTAGAGATATTGGCCTATAGTTTTCTTTCTTAGTTGTGTCTTGATCTGGTTTTGGGATTAGAATAATATTGGCCTCACAGAAAGAGTTTGGGAGTCTTCCCTCTTCTTGGATTTTTTGGAATAGGTTGAGAAGGATAGGAGTTAGTTTTTCTTTAAATGTTTGGTAGAATTCATCTATGTAGCCATCTGGTCCAAGGCTCTTGTGCTTTGGAAGATTTTTGATTACTTCTTCAATTTTACTAGTTGTTGTTGGTCTATTTAGGATTTCTGCTCCTTCTGGATTCAGTTTTGGTAGATTTTACATTTCCAGAAATGTGTCCATTTCATCCGGGTTTATTTCTTGTCATATTGTTGTTTGTAGTAATTTCTTATAATCCTTTGTATTTCTGAAGTATCAGTTAGGATTTCTCCTCTGTCATTTCTGATTCTGTTTATTTGGGTCCTCTCTTTTTCTTTATGCGTCTGGTTAAAGACTTAACAATTTTGTTAATTTTTTCAAAGAACCAGCTCTTGGACTTATTGATTCTTCGAATGCTGTTTGAGTCTCTAAGTCATTTGATTCTGCTCTGATCTAGATGATTTCCTTCCTTCTACTTGCTCTGGGCTTTGTTTGCTCTTGCTTTTGCAGTTCTCGAAGCTTTATGGTCAGGTTGTTTGTATAAGCTTCTTCTATCCTCTTTAGATAGGCCTGTATTGCTATGAATTTCCCTCTGAGGACTGCCTTTGCTGTGTCCCATTGGTTTTGGGCTGTTGTGTATTCACTGTCATTAGTTTCCAGAAACTTTTAGATTTCACCTTTGATCTCATTGTTAACCCATTCAATCCTTAAAAGTGTGTTATTTCACCTCCATGAGTTAGAATGTTTTGTTTTTTTCCCCTTGAGATTGGTGCCTAGTTTCAGGCCATTGTGATCTCAGAAGAGGTTTGTTATGATTTCAATTTTCCTGTATTTGTGGGGGCTTGTCTTGTGACCTACCATGTGTTCTATCTTAAAGAATGTTCCATGTGCATTTGAAAAGAATGTGTATTTTACTTCTTTGGGGTGAAAGGTATATATCAGTTAGGTCCATTTACTCTAGAGTGTTGTTCAATGCCACAATATTTTTGGTGTTTTTTTGTTTGTTTGTTTGGAAGATCTGTCTATTTTTGATAGTGGGGTATTAAAATCCCCTACTATTAGTGTGTTGCTGTCTATATCCTTCTTGAAGTACTCCAAGATTTTCCTTATATTTTTGGGAGCTCCTATGTTGGGTGGGTATATGTTTACCAGAGTCATTTCTTCTTGATGGATTGTTCCCTTAAGTATTATGAAATGTCCTTCTTTATCTCTTTTTATGGCCTTCCTTGTGAAATCTGTTTTGTCTGAAATAAGTACTGCTACTCCAGCTTTTTTTCATGTCCATTTGCTTGGTATATATTTTTCCATCTCTTCATTTTCAATCTGTGTTGATCTTTTGTTCTGAGGCGGGTTTCTTAAAGACAGCATATATGTGGGTCATGTTTTCTTATCCATTCAGCTAACCTATGTCTTTTGGTCAGCACATTTAATCTGTTTACACTCAAGGTTATTATTGATTGATACTTGTTTATAGCCACTTTCCCCCTTCATACCTGTGTTCTTCTCTGTCTTTCTCTGTTTCTTCATCTTTTCAAAGCAGACCCTTTAGCATGTCTTGCAATGCTGGTTTGGTAGAGATGTATTCATTTAGTCTTCTTTTGTCTGGGAAACTCCTTACTTCTCCTTCAATTTCAAATGAGAGCAATGCTGGGCAGAGTATTCTTGGTTGCAGGCCTTTGTTTTCCATTACTTGAAATACTTTTTGCCATTCCCTTCTGACTTGAATTGTTTCTGTTGAATAATCATTTGATAGTTTTATTGGAGCCCCCTTATATGTTATTTGCTGTTTCTCTCTTGGTGCTTTTAGGATTCTCTCTTTGTCTTTGAAATGTGCCTTTTTAATTATAATGTGTCTTGGAGTGGGTCTGTTAGGATTCATCCTCATTGGGACCTCTATGCTTTCTGAACTTGAGTAACATTTTCACTGATCATGTTAGGGAATTTTTCTATTATTACTTTTTAGAACAGGTTTTCCGTCCCTTGTTTCTCTTCTCCTTCTGGTATCTCTATGATACAGATATTATTGCATTTCATGTTGTCCTACAGCTCTCTTAAAACCTCTTCATTCTTGTTCAGCTTTTTTTCATTCTGTTGCACTGTCTTGGAATATTTTTTTACATTGTCTCGCTGACCTGGGCCTCTGCTTCCTCTAGCCCACTGTTGACTCCTTCTACTGTATTCTTCAATTCAGAAATTGTATTCTTCATTTCCTTCTGGCTCTTACTGATAGTGTCTAAGTCCTTTTTAATGATGGAGTAGTTCTCAGTAAGTTTCTTGTAGCTTCCCTGGAGTTCTTCATAGTTCCCTTAGAGTTGTTTGTAGTTCCCCTGGAGTTGTTTATAGTTTTCTTTGAGCTGTCTGAGCTCATTGAGCTTCTCTATCATCATTATTTTGAATTCTATATCTGATAGTTTACTTGCCTCTGTTTCATTTAGTGATCTTTCTGGGGATTTCTCCTTTCCTTTCAGGGATGGACTGTTTCTTTTTCTCTCATTTTTACATTTTTGTTGTAATCCAATCAGACTGTGATCAGCTGCCAGGCTAAGGAACTGCTATGCTGGAAGGATTGATTTAGTTGTAATCCTATCAACCTGTGATCCACCACCAGGCTCAGATGCTGCTTGGGGTGATAGACCGATTCAGTTGTAAATCAATAAATCGGCTGCCAAAATCAGGCTCTGCTGGGCTAGACAGAGAGGTTCAATTGTAATCCAATGGATCAGCCACCACCTTAGCTGCAGCCTGGTGGGACAGATTCAGATGTAAATCAATCTATCTATCTGTGATCAGTTGCCAGGTTCAGGGGCCACTGGGCTAGATAGCAACATTCAATTGTAATCCAATGAATCAGTGATTAGCCACCAGGCTCAGGTGGCACTGGGCTCGACTGAAAAATTCTATTGTAATCCAATGAATCTGTGATCAGCTGCCAGGCTAAGAGGCCACTGGGTTGACTGAAGATTCAATGGTAATCCAATGAGTTTGTGATTAGCCTCCAGGCCCAAAGGCCAGTGAGTGGGACAAACCAACTCAGTTGCAAAGCAAAGAATCTAGGATCAGCCACCAGGTTTGCATGCCACTGTGCAGGGCCTACTGACTGACCCAGGTCTAAGTCTGAGAGTTTGTATTCAGCCACCAGTGTTAGGCACTGCTGGGCAAGAAATACCTCTTCAGGTCCCAACTATTGTATCTATGCTCAGACAGGGCAGGGCAGGAGAGGTTTATTTAGATGTAAGTCAAAGAATTGTGATCAGGCACCAGGCTCAGGCATCGGTGGGCAGGGCAGATTGCTTCCCGTGGTCAGGGCTATGAGAATTCCTCATAGGGAAGCCGCTTGGCACAGCACAGGATGCCTGAGGTGTGTACAGTGAGTCAGCACCAGGATCCCCATAGCTGTTTCCCCACTTCTCTCCTCCAAGCCATCGCCCAAACTCTCCCCACATGTGTCCAGTCCTCTCTGTCCTCCCTCTGCAGGAGCTCAGGGTAGGTGGGTGCCAATGTAATCTCGCTGTGGTCACCTTAGTAGTTCTCCATCTCCTGTGCTCTCTTGTAAACCCCAGGGCTTTCCACCCTTCTCAGCTGTATGCTACTCTACTCTCTGCTGTGTTGCTGTGTCTGGGAAACCCTGCTGGGGGACCAAAACCCACCCTTCTCAGGTGGAGCCCCGGGCTCCATCTATTTGGCTGCTGCCTCTGGTCATGGTCCAGCCAGCCCTCTTGCAATTTCACGATTCCTACCAGTCATGTTGTGATGAAGTGGCCTCTTCTGTTCTGTCTGTGGTTATAGGACTTCTTTCCAGCTTGTGCTGGTAATTCCAGCTGACTTTTCTCCAGATGCAACCTGGGAGGAGATTGATATAGCTCCACTTCTCCTCCATTTTGCTGGAGATGCAGCGCTTCCTTCACTATTCCTTACATAGCCCCTTGTCATCTCCAAGTGGTTGCAAGGATCTTTCCCTAATCTCCAGCCAGCCTTCTGTATTCTCTTGGTAGGGTCTTTAAATAAACTTAATTTTAATATAGGCAAATCTATCAATCTTCAAAAAATTTTAGTGTTAATGTAAGGTCATGAAGATATTCTTTTATATTATCTTCTACACATTTTATTGTTTTGCCTTTCACATTTATCTCATGACACATCTGAGACTGACTTATGCACAGTATAAGGTAAAAGCCAAGTTTTATTTTTTCTTACGAATGACCAGTTTTTCTGAGACCATTTATTTAAAAGTTCATCTTTTCCCCACTACTCCACAGTGACGCTTTAGTCAACATCAATGTCCACATATTCAAGTATCTGTTTCTGGGCTCTATATTACATTCTACTGCTGATTGTTATATCAATAAGTGTTGACTTAATGTTGTATGACAATAAGTCTCGGTACTTGGAAGAGCAAGACTTTCCACTTTGCTTTTCAAAGACTTGATTAATGTTGATCCTTTGTATCTCCATATAATTTTTTTTTAAAGATTTTATTTCATTATTTTTAGAAAAAGGGGGAAGGGAGTGAGGCAGAGAGGGAGAGAGACATCAATGTATGGTTGTGTTTCACCTGCCTCCAGCCACAGACCTGACTGGAGACCTGGTTTGCAACCTGGTTATGTGCCCTGGCTGGGGAATCAAACCTGCGACCTTTGGGTTCGCAGGCCGGCGACTTAACCACTGTGCTACCAGCCAGGGCTGTATCTCCATATAATTTTAAATCAGATTGCCAAACAAAAACTTGTTGGAATCACATTTACTCTATACCTCAGTTTAGGGAAACCTGATACCTTTAGAATCCTGAGTCTTCTAATTCATAAACATAGTATAACTCTCTCTGTATTTAGTTCTTTTTGGTTTCTCAGAATATTTTATAGTTTTCAACATAGAGAGCTTACACATATTTTGTAAGATTTGTTTTTAAGTAGTTTATTATTTTTACATCATTGTAAGTGGTATCCTTTTTCCCCCCCAAGTCTCTCTTTTTTTTTAAAGATTTTAAAAATTATATTTCAGAGAGAGAGGAAGGGAGAGAGGCAGAAAGGGAGAGAGACATCAATGTATGGTTGCCTTTCACCTGCCTCCAGCTATGGACCTGGCTGGAGACCTGGCTTGCAACCTGGTTATGTTGTCCTGGTTGGGAATTGAGCCAGCTACCTTTGGGTTTGGGCGCCTTATCTACTGTGCCACCAGCCAGGGCTTCCCCAGTGTTTTTTAAAAAAGTATATTTTATTCATTATCCTATTAAAGTTGTCCCAAATTCTTTTTTCTTTGCTCCCCTCCATCCAAGACCTCCATTCCCCTCTGTAGTACCACCCCCCTCCTTAGTTCATGTCCGTGGGTACGTATATAAGTTTTCTAATTTCATCCTTTCTTATATTATTTTTAACTTCTCCCTTTCTATCTTGCACCCACCAATTATGTTTCCTAATCCCTATGCCATTACCCCATTTCACCCTCTTCCCCCTCCCAGCTGATAACCCTCCCAATGATCCCCATACCTATGATTCTGGTCCTATTCTAGTTGTTTGCTTAATTTGTTTGTTTTTTATTTTATAGGTTCTGTTGTTGATAGTTATGAGTTTGTTTTCCTTTTTATGTTCATAATTTTGACCCTCTTTTTCTTAAATAAGTCCTTTTAACATTTCATATAATAATGGTTTGATGATAATGAACTCCTTTAGCTTCACTTTTCTGTGAAGCATTTTATCTGCCCTTCCATTCTGAATGATAGCTTTGCTGGAGAGAGCAATTTGGTTATAGGTCCTTACTTTCCATCACTTTGAATACTTCTTGCCAGTCCCTTATTGCCTGCAAAGTTTCTCCTGAGAACTCAGCTGATAGTCTTATAGGAACTCCTTTGTAGGTAACTTCTTTTCTCTTGCTGCTTTTAAGATTCTCACTTTATCTTTAACCTTTGGCATTACAATTATGGTATATTTTGGCGTGATTTGATTTGGATCTAGCTTGTTTAGGATTCTCTATGCTTCCTGGATTGTATGTCTATTTCCTTAGCCAAAATATGGGAAGTTTTCCTTCATTATGTTTTCATACAAGTTTTCAATTTCTTACTCTTCCTCTTCTCTGGCACCCCTATGACTCAGATGTTGGCACATTTAAAGTTCTCTCAGCAGTTCCTGAGCCTCTCTTCATTTTTTTTTCAATTATTGTTTCCTCATTCTGTACTGGTTGACTTTTATTTCTTCCTTATGTTCCAAACCATTGATTTGAATCCTATTTTCCTTCCCTTCCCCATTGGTTTCCTATGGATTTTCCTTTGTTTCACTTAGCATAGCCTTCACTTTTTTTCCCTTCTATGTTTGCCGTACTCAAGCATAGCTGTCAAGTCTGTGAGCATCTTTATCACTAGTGTTTTGAACTCCGAGACTGTTAGGTTGGCTATCTCCTCATCACTTAGTTCTCTCACTGAAACCTTGATCTGTTCCATCTTTTGGGCCATACTTCTCTGTCTCCTCAACTTGACAGCCTCCTGTGTTTGCCACTGTGCCCCAAGTAGAGCTGCTGCACCTGTCATGTTGTAAGGGGAGGAGCCTTAAATACTTGTCAGTGCTGAGCAACCGGTTTCACCACATTGTGGCACTGTATGTGACGGAGTGGTCAAAGAGGGAACAACTCTGCTTGCTCAGCAGTTGACTCCTTTCCAGGCACTTCGCCTGCTTCCTGTATGGGACCAGCTCCTTTCTAGCTGTTGTCCTGGCCACAGTTCCCAGAGTGGTTGGGTCTGTAGACATTCTAGGTCCGTGGTGGCTTCTCAACATAGAGACTCCATCGAGAGACTGGCAGTTTCTCCCTCTGCTCCAATCCCCACTGGTTTTCACAGTCAGAAGCAATGTGGCTCTGTTTTCCCCCTGCTGCTGGAACTGTGATCAATACCATCTGGTCTGGTGCCAGGAACACTCAACAGGTGTCTCCACTGTGACTGCACTTTCCACTACAGCCATGTCCTAAAGGAACTACCATGCCACCAAGCCACACTGTCAATCCATCCACCAAACCATGTCTTCTCTGTCCTGGCTCTGCCACTCCTACCTTTCTGGATGTGTATTTTCTTTATATCTTTTGTTTGTTGGACTTCCATGCAGCTCAATATTCTGGGATTTCTGGTTGTCTCTAGCTTTGAGATAGGTGTTCCCATTTCTGGTTGTGGAGGGAGACACAGCATGTCTATTTATACATCTTGGATTCTCTCCCATCCAGTCTTCAAATATTTTTTATTAGAAGGCTATACATTGTATTTCAAATCATTGTACATTTACTTTCATGAAAATATAGCCTACACTACCAAAAAACAAAAAACAAAAACAAAAAGCTGTTCCTTATTGCTAAATGTTGCCATAACCATTCTGGTAAATCTTGTTGGATTTTTAGGCATAGAACTAGTCTGTATACCAGTAGGCATACATTTATTTCCAAAGCTCCTGTTGGTGTAATTTGCAGCACTATAAACACCATTCTGTTTTCCCCCCAATATCTCTTAAGCAAACTAGAGTGACCTCTGTCATAATTTTGCCTGTCTCTAAAGGTAATAAATACACCTCTTTTCCCCACAGAGTATATGTCCTGACAGTCAGCTTTTATGCCTCTTCTACCCCTAGAACAACCTGAACTTCTATCTTGAACCAATTGATACAATTTTGGATAAATTGCTTGAAGAGTTTTATGAAGCACAGAGATAATACAGTCGTGTACTTGCTTTATTTTATTAGGTATAGAGAAAGTGTATGCTCTGCCTGTTTTGGCACTAAAAATAGTTCTTCCAATTTGATGAATATAATCCTCTGAGGAACTACAATAGTCATAATTCATGACAAATTTCACATTTTCCACATTTAGTCCTCTGGAGGCCATATCTGTAGCAATCAGAACAGGAGCTTCTTTTCCCAGGTTTGAATCCATTTAGAACCTGGTCACACTACTGTTAACTCTTGTTACCATGGATACCCATGGCAGACCTCCTGTCTTTCCTCATTTCTCTAGTAGGTTCATCACATGTTCTTTTGGTTTCAACAAAAACAATGATTTTATTCCCCCTCTCACTTGTGATCTTTTTCATCAGATGAATATGTTTTTCATCCTTTTTTAGGGCATGACACATGACACACATCCACAATCAGAAGAATGTTGTGGTTTGGTTGCACTCAGTTCCAGTGCACAAATGTTTATATAAATATAGTCCTTCAGAACATCTTCAGCAAGTTTTATTACTTCTTTTGGCCAAGTCACACTCCTCATTAGGGTTTGCCTGTCAGGTCTTATCTGATTGATTTGCAGGTGTTGCAAAATAGATTTCCACACCTCTCTCCAAATCACACACTTGTGGTCCCTTGGGAGGACCATCATACATGCAAATTGACTTCAGCCTGACACACTTTACAGTATTCAGCAGCTACTTGCTATACCTGTTAGGTTAGTTCCCAAGTTTGGTGCCAACACCAAGCAAGTAGGTCCATCAAGTCTCTCTAAGAATGGCTGATGATTGATGTGGAAAATGGCAGGCAGCAAATAAGACAATACTTTCCTGGATCCAGTCTTTGCTACTCCAACCATATCCAATCCAGTTAGAGCAATTGGCCATCTCTGAACTTGAATAGCAGTGGGTTCACTGAAGTTCCATATTGCAATCACATTCTTGATGTTTGAAGGAAAGCTCACTTCATAAAAATTCAGAACTGCCTTTGGACAGTTGTTAGCTCTATAATTTCCCTGCTTCTTCTGTATGTCTCCACCTCGTGTGCTGTGCACTTAGCCAAATCAGGGTGTTCTTGATAAAAATTCTTCTCAAGTTTGGGCAGCTCATCAAGATTCCATCTCTTTTAAATTAGTTTCTTCCTAAGATTTCCAAACTTCTTTCCTGACAGGGGCCCTGCTCTACTTCCTCTAAATTGAGATGCCCCAAATCTTCCACCCCAGCCTATGGGTCACCTGAATAACCTGATATGGCAGTAATGCTTGCAGTTGGTGGGCAATGAAGTGGAGAGAATTGATGTAACAAGTCACTGGAGGTGACTTCAGCAACAGAGAAGCATTGTGGGAGTGGCAGCAGTGTAGGGACAACAATGACAGGAGCTGAAGGTCCTCACCAAAAGACCAATGGAAATGAGAGATCATAAGTGGTTTCCTTTTAAAATGGACTTTTCAACCATTTCTGGCTAAATTTTTGTATACTGGCTTTTTTCGGCAACTTATTAATTTTAATAATTTATCTGAAATTTTTAGGTTTCTATGTATATAATACAATAATATTATCTTCAAATTGTGACATTTTGCACTTTCTTTCCAATTCTTATGCTTTAATTTTTTTTTTTTTTCCTGCACCATCCAAGAAATGTTGCACAGAGTGGTAAGAACAGGTATCTTTGTCTTGTTCCTGACATTAAAGGGAAAGCTTTCAGCTCTTTACAATTGAGCCTTCGGTTTTCCTAAAGATTTTATAGGTCTGAATATAGCTTTCTTTTTCAGTTTCCCTTTTTGGAATTTGCTGGTCTTCTGAAAACTGTGGCTCCATGTCTTTTGATAATTTTTGATATATTTCTGGCACACCCTCTCAAATATTACTTCTGCCCCATTTTCTTCTTTATTTATGAGGCTCCAATCAAGCCAATATTTAGTCTATCACTAATAGAATCTGCTGCAATAATAGAAATGGTTTTATATCTATGCTGAAGCTATTGAGCATTTGTGTTGAATACTGATGTTGTGGATGCTGAACATTTGAAATGTCGCTATTGTGATATAGAAACAATTTTTAAATTTCACTTACTTGTAATTCACTTAAGTATAAATAGCCACACCATATTGGACAGTGAATATAAAGGACCTAACCATTCTTATCATAAATGTCTTACTCTCCATATATTCTATTCTTCTGACCTGTCTTCCAGTTTCCTAATTCTCTCTTCAGTTGTTTTAAATCTACTGTTAAATTTATTGTTTTCTGAGAGGGAAGATGGTGACAGAGTAGAGAGCAGTGCTGATGGTGTTCTCAAGTACCAAAGCAGCTAGAGGACAGGATAGGGAGCGTGAGACATCTTCAGGACCCTAGGAATTGGAACGGGCAGCATCTGGACACAGGGGAGTACAGCCCAGAGGCAGAGGAGGCCAGCAGGACAGTAGGTGAGGCGTTCCCGACCAACCAGCCAGCGCGCCGAGGGCGGCTCTGGGCAGGGGCGGCTCTGCCCAGAGGGGCGCGTTTGACTGGGGCCAGTTCCGGGCTCCCTGGTGACTGGAAGTCTCAACAGTGAAGTGCGGGCAGCGAGGGCAAACACCGTAGGGAACGCGGAGTTGAACTCTTGCAGGGGAGGGACTGTGTGAGAGACTCACTCCGGCAACAGGGAGAGGAGGCTCCCCGCGCGGGGCTAGAGGCAGAGGAAAAGAGTCCTGCGGGAAGCCGGAGCAGAGGAGCAGGAAGTGCACTGGCGGGGTGGCGAGAGGGCCGAAAACGGTGCTGCTGGGCCACCGGGGAAACAGCAGCTAGAAGCCCCTGCGAGGGGGGAGGCCCAGCCCTGCACAACCACACAGGCCCCCAGGCTCTGTGGGAAACTACAAATGGTGAGCCGGCAAGGCTGGAACTAGTGGCGGGGGTAGCTGACCCGCCATTGCTGGAGACAAAGGCCTCACCGCCCATGCCTGGGAGGGGCTCATCACAGAGGCCTCGTAAAGGACTCCGAGGAGAGCTGGTTGGCTTGGAGGTGTGGTGCCCGCTCCAGAAGGGCGGGACAGTGTAGGCGGACCCCGGACAGTGTTGACTGACAGGCCCGGCCTCCTCCCGGAACTGCAGGGGTGGGGCCAGTCATCACAGGGACCAGCGAAGTTGTGGGCTGCCCTGCAGAAGGGCTGGGTGTGTGTCCTGGGCAGGAACCTCCACCAGGAGTGGGAGGGGGCTCCCTGCGGGCTCCAGAACACCGGCAGCCCTAACACCCAGCCAGGCTGCGGAAGGCCCAGCCTACCTGGGGGCGGACAATCAGAATCAGCCCTACTGTGACAATCAGAGGCCCAGCCACGCCCCAAGACCGGCTAGAAAATAGACTATAAACTGTAAAGTCCTGACCAAGAAAAAGAGGCAGCATCAGGAAAGGGATTGCTGCCAATCTCAAGCACCTGAGTTATACCGAGAGCAATATGAACTATTAATCCCCAACATATCCTTTGCAAAAGTAACTTCTGCCCTGGCTGGTAGCACAGTGGCTAAGGCGCCGGCCTGCAAACCCGAAGGTCGCAGGTTCGATTCCCCAGCCAGGGCACATAACCAGGTTGCAAACCAGGTCTCCAGTCAGGTCTGTGGCTGGAGGCAGGTGAAACGCAACCATACATTGATGCCTCTCTCCCTCTTTGCCTCTCTCCCTTCCCCTCTTTCTAAAAATAATGAAATAAAATCTTTAAAAAAAAAAAAAAAGTTACTTCTCACGTATTCTTAATCCCCCCCCCAATACCTCAATCCACCTAAATACCCAAGACCCTCCCCTACTTTCGAATTAAAGTCTATTCACTCTGTGACTATAACGCATTCCCAGTCCTCAATCTAAGTATTCCTCCCTTCCCCAGCCTTTCTAAACCCTTTCTTTATTCTTTTCTTCCTTCCTCTTTTTTTTTTTTACTTTTTTTATTTTTCTTTTCCTTTTCTTCCTGGTAAAGCACACAGGTTCTGGCTCCACCTGGGCCAATCAGATATCATAAAGGGGGAACACACAGCTAAAACCTTT
>PVIW01008170.1:0-63922 GCA_004026585.1 Noctilio leporinus
TTTACACAATGGAATTCTATATAGCAGAAAGAAAGAAGGAACTTGTACCCTTTGCAACAACATGGATGGAACTGGAGAGTATTATGCTTAGTGAAATAAGCCAGTCAGTGAAGGACAAATATCATATGATCTCACCCATTACGGGACAATAATGAGCAAAACTAACAACAAGCAAAACAGAACCAAGTATATGAATACATGGAATAGGCCTTCAGTGGTCAGGGGGAACGGGGTTGGGGAGAGAGGGGAGGTAGAGGCAACGAAGGGGAGCAGCTTAGACAAGAACCTAGTATAAAGGAACCATGGACATGGACAACAGGTGGGATTGACTTTTGGGGGAATGGGTGGGTGGGGAGGGGGACAGAGGGGAGCAAAAAGGGAATGGATGTAATACAACAACAATAAAATTAAAAAAAAGAAAAAGATTCCATTGGATAGAAAAAGTAAATAAATAAATAAATAAATATAGTGGCCAGGTAGTGAGTTATATAATTTTCACTTACTTAAGTTAATTTAATGTTCAGAGAAACACCATGTAAAAGACATGATTATTATTCTCTTTTTACAGATGAAATAGGTAAGCACAGAGAAGTTCAGTAACTCGTTTTAGGTGCTAACTGCTAAAAACCTAACTGGCTTTTAGACCCTGGTATTTGGAATTTATGAACCTCTAAGACACTACATTAGTGTCTTTCAAAGGTTAATTCTTTCATTACCCAAATTGGAATATTTGCTAAAAATGCAAACTCCTGGCATCACCTCAGAAATATTCTAGGGCTATGAAATTTACATTTTAACGAATATTACAGTTCATTCTTATACATGCTAAAATTTGAGAACCACTATACAACATGTGTTGCCTTCAAGAAAATGAGAGAAACAGCTGAAATTTTTAGCCCTCCCTTTGTATCTTAGATTAAATAGAAAAAGCAATAATGATTTTTAATAATCAGGCTGTCAGAACAAGCTTAAAACATTACAGAGAATCTGTATTATTTTCAAACATTCCTTTTACATATACAAGATTGATTACACAATAGATTCTAAAAGAAAACATTGCCCTGCCTGGTGGCACAGTGGATAGGTGCTGGTCTGATGAACCCAAAGGTCTCTTGTTCAATTCCCCAGCCAGGGCACAAAGCCAGATTGCAAGCCAGGTCTCCAGCCAGGTCAGTAACTGGAGTAGCTGGAAGTAGATGAAAGGCAACCATACATTGGTGTTTCCTTGGCTTTCTTCCAACCTCCCTGACCTTCTCTCTAAAAAAATAATGAGTAAAATCTTTTTAAAAAATAAAGAAAACAAATTTCAAAAAGTAGATGTAATAAAGACCATATAAATTGATCAAAATGTCTTAAAACTAAAATGTAACAATATAACTTTTTTTAAAATTTAATTTTATTATTGTTGTATTACATCCGTCCCCTTTTCGCTGCCCTCTGTCCTCTGCCCCACCCACCCACTCGCCCACAAACTCAATCCCACTTGTTGTCCTTGTCCATGGTTCTTCCATACTAGGTTCTTGTCTAAACTGCTCCCCTTCCTTGCCTCTTCCTCCCCCTACCCCCGACCCCTTCCCTCTGCCCACTGAAGGTCGATTCACTGTATTCATATATCTGGTTCTATTTTGCTTGTTGTTTATTTTGTCCATTAGTGTCCTGTAATGGGTGAGATCATATGATATTTGTCTTTCACTGACTGCCTTATTTCACTAAGCATAATACTTTCTAGTCCATCCATGTTGTTGTAAAGGTTAGGAGTTCCTTCTTTCTTTCTGCTGTGTAGTATTCCACTGTGTAAATGTACTAAAGTTTTTTGATCCAATCATCCACTGATGGGCACTTAGCCTGTTTTCAGCAAATAGTTATTGTAAATAACGCTACTATCAGCATAGGGGTACATAGGTTCTAATGAATTGGTATTTAAAGATTCTTAGGGTATAGTCCTAGTAGTGGAATTTCTGGAACAAAGGGCAGTTCCATTTTTAGTTATTTAAGGAAACCGCATAATGTTTTCCATAGTGGCTGCATCAGCCTGCATTCCCATCAACAGTGCACCAGGGTTCCCTTTTCCCCACATCCTTGCCAACACTTGTTGTTTCCTGATTTGTTGATGATTGCCATTCTGACAGGTGTGAGGTGGTATCTTATTGTGGTTTGAATTTGAATCTCTCTGATGGCTAGTGATGTTGAGAATTCTTTCATATGCCTCTGGGCCCTTTGTGTATTCAGGTCTTTGGCCCATTTTTTAATTGGGCTGTCTGTCTCTCTGGTGTTGAGTCACATTAGTTCTTTTTATATTTTGGATATCAAACCCTTGTCTAAGGTATCATTGGCAAATCTGTTTTCCCATACAGTTGGTTCCCTTTGAATTTTGCTGGTGTTTTCTTTAGCTGAACAGAAATGTTTCAGTTTCATATAGTCCCATTTGTTTATTCTTTTATTTCCTTTGTCATTGGAGAAGTATCTAAACATATTTCTGTGTAGGATATCTAAAATTTTACTGCCTATATTTTTCTCCAGGACCTTTATGGTGGCGCTGGTATGTTTAAGTCCTGTATCCATGTTGAGTTTATTCTGGTGAATGGTGTAAGTTGGTGGTCTAGTTTTATTTTTTTACATGTTGCTGTCCAGTTCTCCAAACACCACTTGTTGAAGAGACTGTTTTTACTCCATTTTATGTTCCTTCCTTCTTTATCAAATATTAATTGACCATAGAGTCCTGTGTTTATTTCTGGGCTCTCTATTGTGTCACATTGATTTATATGTCTATTCTTATTCCAGTACCAGACTGTTTTGATTATTGTTACCTTGTAGTATAGTTTCATGTCAAGCATTGTGATTCCTCCTACTTGTTCTTCTTTCTCAAGATTGCTGTGGCTATTCAGGGCATTTCTGGCTCCATATAAATTTTTGAAGTATTTTTCCTATTTCTGTGAAGTCTGTCATTGGTATTTTAATTGGGATTGCATTGAATCTGTAGATTGCTTTGAGTAGTATAGACATTTTAATGATATTAATTATTCCCATTCATGAACATGGTATATGCTTCCATTTATTTGTATCTTCCTTTATTTCCTTTTTTTAATTAGTGATATTTTATTGATTTATTTTTAATTTTATTGTTGTATTATTACATCCATCCCCTGTTTGCTCCCCTCTGTCCCCCTCCCTACCCACTCATTTCCCCCAAAGTCAATCCCACCTGTTTTCCATGTCCATGTTTCCTTTATCATCTTTAATTTCATTGTCCTCCGACTCGCTGATCCAGTCCTCTGCTTCCTCTATCCTAGTGTTGATTCCTTCTTCTGTATTCTTCAATTCAGAAATTGTATTCTTCTTTTCCTCCTGGCTCTTACTGATAGTTTCTAAGTCCTTTTTGATGCTGGTGTAGCTCACAGTAAGTTCCTTGTAACTTCCCTGGAGTTCTTTGTGGTTCTCCTCCAGCTGTTTATAGTTTTCTTTGAGCTGGCTGAGCTCGTTGAGCTTCTCTATCATAATTTTTTTGCATTTCGTACCTGATAGTTTGTTTGCCTCTATTTAATTTAGTGATCTTTCTGGGGATTCTTCCTTTCTTTGTGTTGATGGGTTGATTCTTTTTTCCCCCATTTTGGGTATCTGTTGTTGCTTGTTTTTTTTTTTTTTTTTTCTTTCTTGGATTAATCTGCTTTGCTTCCTGGCTTTTGTGGAGCACCCTTCTGTGTTAGGGGATTTGTGGAGTTCAGTGTTGCATTCTCCTGGATTTTCTCCACTTGTTGCTCTTGGGGTGGCCTTTATGTCATTAACTTGGGCTCTCTGGTTGTATTTTCGATTGGTTGTGTATATTGCTCCTTTCCTTCCAGTCAGCTGATTGAGAGACACTCTTTCTATTCTTTCTCATACACTGCTTTGAGCTGCTCCTAAAACAGAACCACCAATCCAGGCAAAATAACCAGACCTTTAGATATATCTTTCCCCTTTAATCCCCCTTTCAACTGCCTATGTATGTAACTATATATTCATACCCTCCAAGGTAACCCCTGCTTTTAATAACACCCTCAGCTGCAACTGAGCCAGTCTTAATAGGTATGTAGATCTATTAAAAGTGTTGTATGAGGGGGAAAATGATTGAGTTGACTAAAATATAGATAATTTTGAAGGGTGCTGAGGAGTAGCATAGGTAGCAGGGATATGAGAGAGAAAACCAACTTATCTATTCTATAGAAATGAGGAGGGGGAAAATCAGAAAGGCTCAAGTATGAGTGATCAGTATAAGCCTATATATATAGTTGCTCCATCTACCTCCCTGTTCACCTTTAATGATCCCTGACTGGTCCAAGTGGAGCCAGGACCTGTATGCTTTTAGCAGAAAAAAAAGAAAGAAAGAAAGAAAGAAAAAAGAAAGGGTTTAGGTGGCTGGGGAGGGGAGGAATACTTAGATTGAGGACTTGGAATGAGTTGTAACAGGAGAGTGAGTAGGCTTTAAAACAAGAGTAGGAGGAGGGTCTTGGGTATTTAGGTGGATTGAGATAGGGGAGGAGTAAAAATATGTGAGTTGGGATACACTATGGTATAAACAGTATTTACTTAAAATGCACTAATTGTGAGGGTTGGAAGTAACTTTTGAAAAGGATATGTTAGGGATTAATAATAGTTCATGTAGCTCTTGGTGTAACTCAGGTGCTTGAGATTAGCAGAGATCCATTTCCTGAGTCTGCCTCTTTTTCTTGTTCAGGCCTCTGCAGTCTACAGTCTAGCTGTGTGGTCTTGGAGTGGCAGGGCCTATGGCTGTCATAGTCAGGGCTGATTCTGTGTATCAGCCCCCAGGTGGGCTGAACCTCCAATAGCCTAGTTGGGTTTCTGTGCTGCTGATGTTTTGGGGCCCTCCCTTCTCTCTTTGGTTCTGTGTGAATACCTGCAGGGTTCCTCTGTGGTGTCTGTGGCTGCTCCTCCCCCTCCAGCTCCTGGAGGAGGTTCCTGCCTGTGATGGGCACCTGGCTCCAACTTGGGGTGGCTTGCAACCTCGCCGTCTCCTGTAATGGCTGCCCCTACCCCCGCAGCCCCTGGAAGAGGTAGCCCATGTCTGCTGATAGCACCTGTCTCCACTGGGGGCTAAGGCTAACCCTCCAAGCAGTCCAGCTCTTTGAGGAGTTTTTCACCGCTGCCTCTGTGATGAGTGCCTGGCTCCCTAGAGGGTCTGCAGGGCAGCCGGCACTCCTCCTCCTCGTCCAGCTCCTTGAGGAGGCCTTTGTTGCCTGCAATGGGCAAGCCAGTTGCACCAGCTGCAAGTTCCTGGCTCACAGTTTTGAGATTTTTTGGGAGCCTGTGGGCTGGTTTGTGTGTGTGGGGTTGGGCCTCCCCCCTTGCTGGGGCTCGGAGCTGTCCTCTTCCTGGTGGCGCAGTGGCAGGATTTTAAGTCTTTGTGGGAGCCTGAGTGTCGGTCTGGGTGCTCAGGGCTGGGCCTCCCTCTTTGACAGGGCTCCAAGCTGTCCTTTCCCCAGTGGAGCAGCGGCAGTTTTTGGCCCTCTCGCCACTCAGGCTGGTGCACTTCCCCGCTCCCCTGCTTCTGTTCCCCATGGTCCTCTCCTCTGCCTCTGGCCCAGTGAGGAGCTTCCTATCTCTCAGTCTCCAGAGCAAGGCTCTCATCCATTCCCTCCCTTGCAGAAGTTCAATTCCTCATTTCCTCCGGCATTTGCACTCACTGTGCACACTTCACTGCTCAGATTTCTAATCACCAGGGAACCTGGAGCTGGCTTCAGTTAGAGACAGCTCTCTGAGTTGAGCTGCCACTGCCCAGAGCTGACCTCAGCCTGCCAGCTGGTTTAAAACTGTCTCACCTGCTCTCCTGTAGGTCTCTGCAGCCTCTGGGCTGTGCCTAATTTAACTTTTTACTCCTTTTTTTTAGTAGAGGGGAAGAGAGAGAGAGAGAAACATTAATTGGTTGCCTTCTATAAGTGCTCTGACCAAAGATTGAACCCTCAACCTAGGTATGTGCCCTGACGGAATTGAAACTGCAACCTTCTGGTTATGGGATTGTTATAGGAAAAACCCTTGTTCTTCTTGCCCATTCTGTAAAGAATTACAGATCATTGAGCCTTTTAGTGTATGGGCAATGTTTATTAATGAATGGGAGAGCAAAAACAAGGGTAGCCAGAGTCCAGGGTGGCAAGCCTGCCCTAGGGTGGTCAGAGGCCCAGTGGCCAGAGGCCCCATGGCTAAGAGAGTGAGTCCTTTGCTCTGAGGACCTATATGTATAGTTGGTGGGATGGGGTGAAGGAGTTACGTTTCGATTGGTGGATGAAAGTGGTGCCAGCTTTCCTTGGGGGATGGCGGTGTGACTACCTAAACTTAGGCATGTGTGGGAGTCTGTTAGCCTCAGTCCTTATCTTGCTCCAGACTCTATTTGTGCATGCATGATTGGAAGCAGACAATTAAAGTAGTTTTTATGGGCTTTTACTTTGGGCATTGTGGACCCTCTTCTGCCTTTCTGGCATTGGGATGAATACAGAGTCTCAAGGGTTTCCTTTTCCCAGCTAGTGGAGATGATATACACAAACTTTCAAGAGCTCCCCTCCATCCTGCACTATCATAGTTTACTTGTGCTCAGAATGCATGGCAGCCTCATAGGACCAGGCTCAAGATTACTGGGTCAGAGAGTGAGACATGTCTTGCTCTGCTTCTAGATTTCTGTATTAAGTTCTTCATTAGATTGTAATGGTGAGTGTCCTGCCTTTGCTTCCCTTTGGACTGCTCATTTGCCTATAACAGGATGGTATTTTAACTAACTTAGCCACACCAGCCAGGGCTAACAATAATTTAAAGAAAAAGATACAGCTGAGTAAATTTTAAAAACCATTTTCCTAAACAGTTATTTAGTCAACTAAGAAAACCTATAGATGAGCCCTGGCTGGTGGCTCAGTGGAAAGGCACCAGCTTGCGAACCCAAAGGTCACTGGTTGGATTCCCAGCCAGAGCACATAACCAAGTTGCAAACCAGTTCTCTAGCCAGGTCTGTAACTGGAGGCTGGTGAAAGGCAACCATACATATATACATATGTGTATATATGTATGTATGTATATATATATATATATATATATATATATATATATATATATATATAACTTTGTGAATGTACACACACACACACACTGTACAGGCTGTGTGTGATCAATTGGCAATAACTTTGCATCTCCTTATTTCACATGCTTATTAATTTTGAAAAACTATGTTTCTAAGGTTATGATTTAACATCATTGTTTCAGTATAAAGGATTAAATTCTGAGAGCAACAATCATGTCCAAGGAATAGGATGAAAGAGCAACTATAATTTCTGGACTGCATGCAGGGCAAACTGCTAAGGAAATTGCAGACTTCAATATCATCCCTTTACCTATACTCTACAACTTGAAGAAGTTGTAATGTGCTGATAATGTCGCCACACCAACAAGGATAACACATAAGGTATACAAGGATTGCACAAGTCCAGATATTGTACACAGAATCCAGGAGATCATCAATGAAGATCCAGGATGTTTACCTTGATATTTTGAGAGAAGTAGTTGTACTGTGGATGAAGCAAGTCACAAATGGACATCATTTTCTCTCCCAACAAGATGGTGCACCAGCACATAATGCCAAAAATGTGCAAGAATTTCTCAATGTCAATGTTCCTGAATTCTGGCCAAGAGAGATCTGGCTGCCTGGGCCACCAGAGTCCAATCCTTTAGACTATTATGTATGGAGCATTTGTTAGAGAGAAGTTAATAAACAGCCTCATTTCAATAAAGAAGCTGTTAAAGAAAGCTAAGATTGAAAACATTATGATGTCCACGAATAAAGAAAAGTTCATTAAAGTGTGCTCAAGGTTCCAAAGTCAAATTGAGTCTATTATTGCAGCCAATGGAGACTTTTTTAACAATTAAAAAATAATAACTATGTTCATGTATTTACATATAAGAATAAATTTATTTAAAATATATCACATTTGTGGCATGTTATTTTACTAAAATTTTGTCAATTGACTTCACACACACTGTATATATAAATCTGTGAGTCTGCCCACCAAAATGTCTAAAATGATAAAATATATGTTGACAAGAACTCTCATTCATTGGTGGTAGAAATCAATTGGGTTAAATCACCTCAGGAAATGGTTTCATAGTATCTATTAAAGCTAACAATATGCACACCTTATAGCACAGTAACAAACAAGTATTCATAGGCTCACCTGCCTCCAAATGGAAACTTCTTGAATAACCAATGTAGAATGCATTAATAAATTGTGGTAAAATCACACAATTGAATACTATATAGTAGGAGAATGAATAAGTTACAAACATATGAAATGAAATAGATGAATCTTACAACTGTAATGTTGCATGAAAGAAACCAGATGCAAATGCATGTATTCTATGTGGTCCCATTCTATGTAGTCTCATAATGTATAAAACACTCAAAAGTAACCTATGCTATTTATAAGCCATAATAGAGATTACTTTGGTGACAGTGACTAGAAATAACTTAAGGGGGTTTCTGGAGTGCTGGTAATATTTCATTTTTTAATTTAATTTTTTTTAAATTTTATTGTTGTTGTATTACATCCATCCCATATTTACTCTCTGTCTCCTTCCCCACCCACGCACTCCCCTCCCCCAAGTTAACCCCATTTATTGTCTATCCATGGTTCTTCCATACTGGTTTCTTGACTAAACTGCTCCCTTTCTTTGCCTCTTCCTCCTCCCTCCCCCCTACCCACTGAAGGCCTATTCATTGTATTCATGTATCTGATTCTATTTTGCTTGTTGTTTGTTTTGTTCATTATTGTCCTGAAATGGGTGAGATCATATGGTATTTGTCTTTCACTGACTGGCTTATTTCACTAAGCATAATACTCTCCAGTTCCATCCATGTTGTTGCAAAGGTTAGGAGTTCCTTCTTTCTTTCTGCTGTGTACTATTCCATTGTGTAAAAGTACCAAAGTTTTTGGATCCAATCATCCACTGATGGGCCCTTAGGCTGTTTCCAGCAATTGGCTATTGTAATTAGTGCTGCTATGAACATAGGGATACATAGGTTCTTCTGAATTGGTGTTTCAGGGTTCTTCAGGTATGGTAGTGGAATTGCTGGATCAAAAGGCAATTCCATTTTTAGATTTTTAAGGAAATCCCATACTGCTTTCCATAGTGGCTGCACCAGCCTGCATTCCCACTAACAGTGCACTAGGGATCCCTTTTCCCCACATCCTCGCCAACACCTGTTGTTTTGTTGATTTGTTGATGATAGCCGTTCTGACAGGTGTGAGGTGGTATCTTATTGTGATTTGAATTTGCATCTCTCTGATGACTAGTAATGTTGAGCATTCTTTCATATGCCTCTGGGCCATTTGTATGTCTTCCTCAGAGAGGTGTCTGTTTAGGTCCTTTGCCCATTTTTTAATTAGGCTGTCTGTCTCCCTGGTGTTGAGTCTCATAAGTTCTTTATATATTTTGGAGATCAAACTCTTGTCTGAGGTATCATTGGCAATTATGTTTTCCCATACAGTTAGTTCCCTTTGAATTTTGCTGGTGTTTTCTTTAGCTGAACAGAAACTTTTCAGTTTGATATGGCCCCATTTGTTTATTTGTTCTTTGATTTCCTTTGCCCTTGGAGAAGTATCAGTAAACATACTTCTGTGTAGGATATCTAAAATTTTACTGCCTATATTTTCCTCCAGGACCTTTTATGGTGGCACTGCTTATATTTAAGTCCTTCATCCATGTTGAGTTTATTCTGGTGTATAGTATAAGTTGGTGGTCTACTTTTATTTTTTTGCATGTTGCTGTCCAGTTCTCCCAATACCACTTGTTGAAGAGACTGTTTTTACTTCATTTTATGTTCCTTCCCCCTTTGTTGAATATTAATTGACCTTAGAGTCCTGGGTTTATTTCTGGGTTCTCTATTGTGTTCCATTGATCTATATGTCTATTCTTATGCCAGTACCAGACTGTTTTGATTACAGCAGCCATGTAGTATTATTTGATGTCAGGTATTGTGATTCTTCCTACCTTGTTCTTCCATACATTTTTGAAATCTTCAATGTCTTCCCTCCTCTAGCTTATTATCCTTAGCTTTTAAGCATGATCAAGTCTTCCCATACCCTAAAAAATAATTCAGCACCTTGGCTTGCGGCATAGTGGATAAGGTGCCTGCCTGCAAACCCAAAGGTTGCTGGTTTGATTCCCAGCCAGGGCACATAACCAGGTTGCAAGCCAGGTCTTCAGCCAGGTTCTTAGCTGGAGGAAGGTGAAAGGCAACCATACATTGATGTCTCTCCCTCTCTGCCTCTCTCACTTCCCCTCTCTCTAAAAATAATAAAAATATTTTTAAAAAGTAACAGCAAAATACTAAAACTCTGTTTCTCAACTATGTGACTTTTAAAAATGTACTTCTTAAATTAGTGCTCACTATGTTCTGGAAAGTTTTTCTAACTCAGCTCTTTGCATAAGTTATTTAATTTAATCTTCACATCTACTTTCTGAGGTAGGCAATATTATTATCCTCAATAATAAAGAAAGACAAAATTAAGGCTCCTGAGTTTAAGTGACTTGTCTCAAATCATGCAAGTATTTAGTGGTGGGGCTGAAATGTAAATCCATAGCAATCTGATTCCAAAGCCTAAGATTTTAATCAGTGCAACTGGACTTTCTCCCCTATTTCTCTTTCTTCTGACTCTCTCTCCTCCCTCTCTCCTTTCCTTCTTAACTTCCTCTCTCTCCCTTTTTTTAATCTTTTTTTCTCAAAAGTATATTTGCAGACCCTATGCTTTCTTACCTCACTCATTAGTTTCTCGTAATGATTTCTGCTCACACAACTGCATTACAACTACTCTACCAAATAATCTTCTATTCAGCAAATTTGACTTTTCCTTTCTCTCTGTCATTCTTTCAGTCTCATCTTTTTGTACCTTTCTACAACATTTGACATGGAGGATTATATCAGTTTTTTTGTATCCATTTTATTTTTGACCACAGTAACACCACTCCATCCTCCAAAGTGACTCTCTAAAAGTTCAGTTTTCCATTATTTCACTTATTCATTCACCCAATAAATATTTATGGACTATCCATCATGTGTTAGGCCTTCTTCTATATTCTGTAAATACCACCATGAACAAGACAAAGTTCCTGTCCTCTGAGAGTTTACATTTTGATGGAGGGTAAGATGTAATACATTTTTTGAAGAGTAAAATATGTAACATGTTATTACTTTTTAAAAAAGAGATAACTCTGGGGAAAGAGCATTGAGGCAGCGGAACAGCAAAAAGAAAGACTTTGAGGAAGAAACAGCATGGAAGCCATTGAAGCACAGCACCATGAGCAGGAGAGAGGTATGTATGCCAGCAGAAAGTTAGACAGGGACTGAGTTGTGTAGAGCTTTATAAAACATGTAAGGACACTGCCTTTTGCTTGGAGTAGGATATGAAGTCTTAGGAGGATTTGAATAAAATAGCAACATGATGTTAGGTAGGCTAGATAGTAAACCAAGAGAGGAGGAGGGAGACAAGTGTCACCCACTAAGTCAGCAGTCTTGAGCCTGGTCTGATAATATTGCCAGGTGTTCCAGCTTCACAAGAAAAGATATGTTAGCTCAGGAGGAGGGAAACCCTTAAAATTCTATGTATCATTTCCACTATCTGGGAAAGAAAGCATTGAAACTGTGTATTCATCTCAAGGCCTGGATTAGGAGGGGGTCCATAATGCCCAAAGAAGCCCATAAAATAACTTTGGTTAATTGTCTACCTCTGGTCACTATCTGTTTTACAAGGGAGTCCCTAATGCTTACAGAAAGAACTCATGAATAACTTTGGATAATGGCCCCAATTTCAATTAACTGCCTCCTGTCACTTATGTGTCTTACAACAAGATGCACAAATGGAGTCTGGAGCAAGATAAGGATTTGGGCTAACAGACCCACCCCCATACCTAAGTTTGGGTGGTTACATCCCCCTAGGAAAGCTGGTACCACCTTTACCTGTCAATCAACATGTAACTTCACCCCATCCTGCCAACTATGTAAGTCCTCACCCCTACCTTGGCTAGGCCCCTTCTCTTCCATGAGAATGTATCACCAATAAATCCTGCTTGAATGCTAATAGACTTGCTGATCTATAATTCTTTACTGCATTGGCAAGGAGAACTGGGTTTCTCTCATAACAATGATATGGCGTTTGTTTTTAAATAATCACTTTGCTGTGTTGCCAATAGACTATAGGAGGCCAAAGATAGATTCAGAAAGATCAATTAAAAGACTATGGCAGTAAGCTCTGTGAGAGGTGATTTTGATTTGAAGAAACATTGTAACAGTAGAGGTTGTGAAATGTGAATGAATTGGGAATATATATATATATATATATATATATATATATATATATATGTGTGTGTGTGTGTGTGTATAATTATATATATTATATATATAATTTTATTTATTATTTTCAGAGAGAGGAGAAGGGAGAGAGGCAGTGAGGAAGAGATATAGCAATATATTGTTGCTTTTCACCTTCCTCCAGCTACAGACCTGGCTGGAGACCTGGCTTGCAATCTGGTTATGTGTCTTGGCTGGGGAATGGAACCAGTGACCTTTAGATTTTCAGGCTGGTGCCTTATCCAATCCATTGTGCCACCAGCCAGGGCTCGGGAATATGTTCTAAAGGTAGAAATAACAGGATGTACTAACAGACCAACTATGGGATATGAGACAAGGAGAAGTCAAGAGTTATTGGAGATCCAAGGGTTGTGGAATGAAAAACTATACATGTAATAAATATAAAATTATAAATGAAAATAAGCTGTAAAGGTAAATATTTATTTTGAATGTGTTGAGGTCTACCTCCAAGATGGTCCCAGGTTAGCTTAACTGTATCTAACAATATCTCTTCTCTACAAATATATTTTTATTGTATTTTCCATTACAATTTATCTCCCTTATACCCCCCTGCTCTGATAATATCTTTATTGCAATATAATAAGAGATCCTGAGCCAGAACATCCAGCTAAGCCATTCCTGAACATCTGACCCATGAAACTGTGTGAGATAATAAATATTATTTTAAGACACTAAGTTTTGGGCAAATTTGTTTTGCAGGAAAAGACATGTAATACAGCTTTTGGTGCCAAGAGTGGAGTACTACCATAATAAACCCCTGAAATATGAAAAAGATTTGAAACTAGGTAATGAGCAGAAGCTAGATGGATTTTGAGGAAATGTTAGAGAAAGCTAAAAAACAACAATGAGACGGTTAGAATTCTGATGGGTTTTAAGAAAGCTGCAGATGGCTGAAAAGAAAGTGGGAAAATGTTATTGGAAACTGAAGGAAAGGGATCCTCGATATAGGGGTTAAAAGTTTAACAACACCACCCTGGCTGGTGGCACAGTGGATAAGCTGCCAGCCTGCGAACCCAAAGGTCACTGGTTCAATTCCCCAGCCAGGGCACATAACCAGGTTGCAAGCCAGGTCTCCAGCCAGGTCTGTAGCTGGAGGCAGGTAGAAGGCAACCATACATTGATGTCTCTCTCCCTCTGCTTATCTCCCTTCCCCTTTCTTTAAAAATAATAAATAAAATCTTTTTAAAAAGTTTAACAACACTGTCACCTGTGTTAACAGGGAAAGTAGGAAATATACTTGAGGAACTAAGTGATCTAGTTATGAGGATTTTTAGCAAGAGTGTTGAGGGTGCCTTCTGCTTTCTTCCTGTTGTTGATAATAATATGTGGCAGAGAATGGCAAACTTAAGAAGCGACTGTTAACAAAATGGAGTTGGTGTTAAAACTTAAAAATTGTGCCCTGGCTAGGTGGCTCAGTTGGTTGAAGCATTGTCCCATACACTAAAATGGTTTTTGGTTTGATTTCCAGTCAAGGCACATACCTAGGTTGCAGATGGGATCCCTAGGAGCAACCAATTGATGTCTCTCTCTCTCCCTCTCACTCTCTCTCTCTTTTTCGCTCTCTCTCATCTCATCAGTGAGCATATCCTCAGTGAGGATTTTTAAAAATGCAAAGAGAATAGATATTTTTTTAAAAACTTCATTTATTATTTCCAGAGAGAGAGGAAGGGTGAGAGGCAAAGAGGGAGAGAGACATCAATGTATAGTTGCCTTTCACCTGCCTCCAGCCATGGACCTGGCTGGAGACTAGCTTGCAACCTGGTTATGTGCCCTGGCTGAGGAATTGAACCAGCGACCTTCGGGTTCATAGGCCAGCAGGAAAATAAATCTTAATAATTCTCATCACAAGGAAAAAATTGTAACTATGTGAGGTGATTAATGTTAAGTTATTATAATCATTTCACAATAAATACATATATGAAATCACTATGTTGTATACCTTGAGTTAATATTATATTACATGTCAATGCTGTCTCAATAAAACTGGGGAAATATTTTGAAAACAGGAGCCGGTCTTGCAGGTTCTAAACATTCTCAGCATCTCCACATGGCAGACATTGCTCAGAGGCAAAATCAAATTCAGGTCACTGTCAGAAAAGCAAGGTATGAAGACAGAGATATTAGACTGTGGCTATAAAATTAAGACCTCAAAAAAATGCAAAACAGTGCATCACAGATTAATTTATTTAAACAATAAGGATTGTAAGAAGCTTGGGAGTGTTGTTCTTCATCAGTTTCAGTCTTCAGTTAGAAGACAATTTACCTAAAGATTTTATGTAATTGAGTGAACCCCCAATACAATTCATAGTATATTCACAAAATTTAAAAATATATATTGAAAAAAATACTGTTAGGTTTTATTGAAAAGGACAGAAAAGTACAAAGTGAAAAGAGGACTTTGAACCTAAAACTTCTCTAAGGAGGAAGCAGGTTAAGAAACTATATAATTTCAAACAGGGTCTCAAGGGTAGAACCAAGAACACAGGAGGCAGAGCCAAGGGTCATACAGAATAATTCCTGGGCAAGATGAAATCTTGGAACTAATTAAGAAGCTTCCATTTCCTCAGCTAATTTTCAGAATTTCTTTGGACCATGGAGCCTCCCATTTTTCTCCCTCCTGAACAAGAGTGCCTACAGTGGTTATCATAACTATGCCTTTCCCACTATTGCATATTGGGTGTGTGGAGAGTAAGTAGATTATCTCTTTAGTTCACAGGTCTTTGGAGCACGAAGAACTGTTATTGAGGAACTCTGCTTATACAGCTATACAGGATCCTCATTCACACTAGAACATAATATAGATGAGGAGATTCTAGACTGTGACCTATGCTGGAATGCCATTAAACTTTTGAATACTTAGGAGAGAGTGAATATATTTTTCATATGGGAAGGGTGTGAATCATTGGTGTCCAGAGGGAAGACTTTGGTGTCAAGCCTCTAAGATGATCTTTAATGATTCTTGCTTCCTGATATTTATGAACTTGAGTGGTCCATTCACACATTAAACAGGCCTTACCTGTGTAATTAGTAGAATAGTGCAAAAATGATAGTATGTGACTCTTGAGACCAAATGGATTTTTAAAAAATGTGGCATTTACCTTGCTCTTCCTTGAATCACTCTAGGAAAATCAGTTATGTGGTAAGAAACCCTACTGAGGGGTCCACATGGGGAGAAATTGATGCACTTCCTACTAACAGCTAGCACAATTGGTTGTGAGCTGTCTTGGAAGTAGATCCTCAAGCCTCAAGCCTTCATGTGAGTGCTGCTCTAGCTGACAGCTTAAATTCAGCCTTGTGAAAGATCCTGAGTGAGAACTACCAGGTTAAGACACTTCTGAATTTTTGACCCACAAATGTGAAATGATGCATGTATTATTATTTAAGTTTTGTGATAACTTGTTATACCACATACAATAACAGTTGGTACAGAAAGAGAAAATGTGTCTCAATAGCTCATTTACTTTTCACTTTTATTTATTGTTATTTGTTATTGATTAATTGATGAAAGAGAGAGAGACAGGTTTGTTTTTCTGCTTATTGATGCATTTATTGGTTGCTTCTTTTTTTAAATTTAATTTTATTGTCATTGTAGTATATCCACCCCCTTTTTGCTTCCCTCTGTCCCCCTCCCCACCCACCCATTCCCCCCAAAGTCAATCCCACCTGTTGTCCATGTCCATGGTTCCTTTATACTAGGTTCTTGTCTAAACTGCTCCCCTTCCTTGCCTCTTCCCCCCTCCCCCAAATCCCCTTCCCCCTGCCTATTCACTGTATTCATATATTTGGTTCTGTTTTGCTTGTTGTTAGTTTTGTTCATTATTGTCCTGTAATGCGTGAGATCATGTAGTATTTGTCCTTCACTGACTAGCTTATTTCACTAAGCATAATACTCTCCAGTTCCATCCATATTGTTGCAAAGGGTAGGAATTCCTTCTTTCTTTCTGCTGTATAATATTCCATTGTGTAAATGTACCAAAGTTTTTTGACCCAATCATCCACTGATGCTTCTTATATGTGTCCTGACCCAGGACAGAGCTCACAACCTTGCAGGAATTGGGATGATGCTCTAACTAACTGAGCTACCTGATCAAAGCAATGAAAGCATTTACTTTTTTAAAAGCTGACAAATAATGTCCTGGCTTGTGTGGCTTAGTGGATTGAGTGCCAGCCTATGGGCCAAAGGGTTGCTGGTTTGATTCCAGGTCAGGGCACATACCTTGGTTTTAGGCCAGGTCCCCTGTTGGAGGCATATGAAAGGTGTCCAATCTGTGTTTCTCTTGCACATGGACGTTTCTCTCCCTCTCTTTATCCCTTCCTTTCCCTCTCTAAAGGTAAATAAAGTAAATAACTAAATTAATTAATTAAAAGCTGACAAATATCATGAACATGAAACTAGTCCAGGAAAATAACACAATACTCATTAAATTAATGGTGTGGTATACTGCTATACTACCTTTTTGCCTATAGATTTTTCTTTTGTCTCAAACACTTTCAAAAGTTGATCTTCATCATTATTGATTAATTTTTTTTATTACTGATAGCTTTTATATCTTTCTGTCACCTTCCCAATATATTATTGGCAATGTCATATACAGTTATAGGACTTTTTGTCAAATTTAAGAAACTTCTATCAAATTTATTTAATTTATGAGCTGTGAGATTTCAGAGCATTTCAAATTATCTTCTACAGTGGTTAATATTAAATACTATTTAAATTGATGATACTCATTAACCACTTTTGCATCAATGGTCTCATTGTAGTGGCACTAGAATGAGCTTTATGTTATCTTCATCAGTGTCAGTATTTTGTATCAAATCAGCAAAAAATTTGAGCTTTTCTCTGATGTATCATATGATTCACTTCTCTTCACTATTTGGACTCTTAAACAATCTAAGAACCTATTCATTACTTTTATTCAAAATTTATATCTTTCTCTTAATGAATTATTGTTTTTGGCATAATCTGGATAAAATGTTTTAATTCACTTCACAATGTCAGAATACTTCTATTGATTCAATCACTCATCTTTATCACTTTTGCTTTATATATCATTCATTTTTATCTGAATTTTCTCTTTCCGCTTTAATAAATAAACCTAAAGATGAACAAAAGGAGAATCTTTCATTATAGCCAAGTCAGGAGTCTTAAATTGTCATTTGTTTTACTGTACCTTTCTAAAGCATCTTTTTCAGATTTTCTTCTAAACATTGGAATAATTTATGTCTTACTTCATAAATCGTATACAACCATAAAGGCATGAATGCTTGCTCTTGGAGTCTTAGTAGGACCCATGAAAATAAGGAGAGATGAAGCCTTTATTAGCTACACAATAAGTCAGACTCTGGTTCTGAAAAGTGGTAGCCTTCACTGAGATCAAGAGAGTGGAAGGCTTTGGGGAACACCAGGAGTTCATTTTGAACATGTTCAATTTGAGATATATAGGTAGAATGGCCATATAATTTCTTGTACAAACCACTACCCTTTTGACTGGGAAAGAGAACACCATTTATAAACAATAGATGTAAATCAGGACTGTCCCAAACAAATGGAGTCATCTTACCTATGGAACATCCAAGTAGATATCCATGGTGGGGCAGAAGTAGGTTTACAATTGTGAGCCCTCAAAACACAAAGTTTATTCTCGTATTATAATCTATTAATTATTCTACTATTTTCCATACAAACAACCATAAACCTACTTTTGCTTCACCCTGTATTTAGTAATTAGTTGTTTATAGAAACTTAGAGTTCAAGAGAGAGGTCTAGTTTAGAGATATAAATATGTATGAAATGCACAAGTATTTAAATGCTACTTAGTATCATGAAACTAAATGAAGTTACCAAGAGAAGAAATGTAGATAGAGAAGTGAAAAACACTGAGATGTGAACTCTGGAATACTCGACATTTTACAGGTGAGAAAAATGAGGACTATCCAAGTAAGAAGAGCCAGAGGGATAGGAGAACCAAAAGCATAGTTTGTGAAACCATGTAAATAATGGGTTTTAAGAAGTGTGTTATCAGTTGAAGCAGATGCTGCTAACTAGAAAAATAAGAACTCAGAATGACTTTTGGACAGAGCCAGCAATATAATTTTCTTGGACCAGTAAAAAATAAAAATGTGGAGCTCCTTGTTGAAAAGTTATTAAGAATTTCAGGATAGCAACAGCAGAGCATTAATCTAAGTACAGGGCTTTTTTAAGCATGTGATCCAGTGCCACTCCACAGGTTGCATGCCATGAAACTGGCCCTGTGTTTGGATCTTATAACTTCTAAGTCGTTAGTGACAATTACTAGGGCAGTTTTGGTAGAATTGTCAGGAAAACATATTCCTGATACATCTGAGAAGGGCTTAATATCCAAAATTTATAAAGAACTTATAAAATCAACACCAAAATGAAATCCAATTAAGTAATGGGCAAAGAACCTTAACAGATTCATCTCCAAAAAGAACATACAGAGGGCTGATAGATATATGAAAAGATGCTCAGTATCACTAATCATCAGAGAAATACAAATTAAAACCACAATAAGATATTACCTCACATCTATCAGAATGTCTATCATCAATAAATCAACAAACAATAAGTGTTAGCAAGGATACAGGGAAAAGGGAACCTTTTTGCACTGTTGGGGATGCAGATGGGTGCAGCCACTATGGAAAGTAGTATAGAGTCACCACAAAAATTAAAAATGTAACTGCTTTATGACCCAGTGATTCTACTTTTGGAAATATATCCAAAGAAAACCTAACTTCTAATTTGAAATAATATATGCACCTCCATTTTTATTACAGTGTTAATTACAATAGCCAAGATTTGGAAGCAGCCCAAGTGCCCATCAGTGGATGACTGGATAAAATATCTGTGGTACATTTACACAATGAAATACTACTCATCCATAGAAAGGCAGGAAGGAAGAAGGAAGGAAGGAAGGAGGGAAGGAAGGAAGGAAGGAAGGGAAAAAGAGCGAGAAAGAAAGAAATCTTACCTTTTGTGACAGCATGGATGGATGTAGGAAACATTATGCTAAGTGAAATAAGCTAGTCAGAGAAAGACAAATACCATACGATTTCACTCATGTGGAATCTAATGATCAAAATGAACTAGCCAATAAATAGAAAATACTTATAGATACAGAGAACAACTGACAAATTATTGGAGGGGAGTGGGTAGGGGGGCTAGGTTAAAAGGGGAAAGGACTAAGGTAAAAAAAAAAAAATACCTTGGGGACAGGCAATAGTATGGTGATTACCAAAGGGAAAGGGGAGTCAGAAGAGATAGTAGGAAGTAAAGGGGCAATAAATTATGACAGAAGGAGACTTGATTTGGGGTGGTAAACACAAATGCAATAGACAGGTGATGCATTATAGAATTATACACCTGAAACCTATATAATTTTATTAACCAATGTCAATCCAATAAATTCAATTTTTTTTTTTTTAAATGAAGACATTCCCTGCTGGAAGAGATTTCCAACTGGAAGATCAGTTTCCTTCAGGTCAATTATTACAGAAACCTAGGTATAAAATATGAGTTGTTATCAAAATAGCAAGTTGAATCACTTTGGCCCTTTAAACTTGTGTTTATTTTCTATTGGGGGATCCTTATGTTCAACACCTACTTATAACCTCATAATTATAAAGGTATGTACTTATGCAACAAATTATATATACATATATATATATATATATATATATATATATATATATGTTTCAAAAGTTAATGAGCCACCAACTCTTAAAAAATACTCATGCATCACGAAATAATTTTATTAACCAATGTCATCCCAAAATTATAAACAATGCCTAAATGGATTGCTTTCTAGAGAAAATGCAAGGAGAGGAAGTCTGGATATCAATGTAGAAAGCTATCTGAAGGTGGGTTTTTAAAAAATTTCTTTTTCAGCTTTGTGCAGTGGCAGTATCATAGCCAATGAGGTTTATCCCAGACACGATTATTGCTAATTGAACATTTATTTTTCCTTTTCCATTTTAGTTATTTATTTTTAAAATATATTTTATTTATTTTGCTATTACAGTTGTCTCCCCTTTTCCATTTTAAATTTTAATTGAGAAATGGGTTAGTGGCTGGAGAGAGTGTTGAACTCAAAGGAATATTTGTTTAAGATGAGAGAATAACAGTACATTTCTGTGCTAATTATAATGATCTCTTAGAAGGGGAAATTTTGATGGTGCAAAACAGCTGGGCATTTGTGAAAGTGATGTCCTTGAGGAGGTAACAGGGGATGAGATTCAGGACACACATGAAGGGGTTGACAGGTCTACTTTAACAGGAGGAAAGACAGAATATATGGTATGAAGTACAGAGAGATTAGTAGATTTGGAGGTGGGACTGTGAATAAGTTCTCTTCTGATTGCTTCTGTTTTCCGAATCAATTGAAAGTGAGGAATGAGTGAGGTTGTGTTGGAGGTCTGAGGAATGTGAAGATGTGTTTTGCTTACTGTTGTGTAATCTACTCTAGCACACTCTCTAGTGCACATTAGGCATAACCACACATGAAAAGTAACCAAATTCTGTTCTTCATAGTCTCAGGATATCTCATGACTTTGTTCCTTTCTTCACATTCTCACCCTAACCATCCTGTTTTAGGCATGTGGCTTTCTTTGCGTAATTGACCTCCTGTCTTTATTTTCCCCTTTTCCAAACTATCCCCAACACTAAGGTAATGTTATGCCTGTATTTCTCAATAAGAGAATTTTGAGTAAATACACGAACAAATAAATAACTACTCAGGCATTGGCTGGTGGCTCAGTGGGTAAGGCACTGGCCTGTGAACCCAAGGGTTGCTGGTTGGGTTCCCAGTCAGGGTACATAATGAGGTTGCAAGCCAGGTCTCCAGCCAGGTCCATAGCTGGAGGCAGGTGAAAGGCAACCATACATGGATGTTTCTTTCCCTTTCTGCCTCTCTCCCTTCCCCTCTTTCTCAAAAATAAATAAATAAATATGGAAGCATTAACATTTGACAATCATAAACACAATGGCTATCTTTACAGAGGAAGGCCGAACATAATATGAAATTTTACCCAGCTTTGGGTTTACACAACTCTCTAGTATAAAGGTCACATACCTTGACAAAGAGAGTGATAGAATACTAAAAGTAAAATACTCTTGCCCTTATGTCACAGTAACTTTTGTTTTGTCTCTAGAAAAAAAAATGTCAGTTCATGTTACTTATCTGAAAATAAATGGAAAATTTTAAACTTAAGACTTTAAAATATTTATTTGTTTTCTAATAGCAAAACAAGCATATAGTAGGATATTTGAGAAATACAGAATACTATAAAAAATCAAATAAAAACACCACCAGAGATACTCATTAACATGTGTTTTTTTTCTAGTTAAATATTTTAATTGAGTTCATACTCTTTTACAGTTTTGTATTCTGCTATTTTTTAAAAAGATTTTATTTAATTATTTTTTTAGAAAGAGGGGAAAAGAGAGAGGCAGAGAGGTAGAGGGACATCAATGTATGGTTGCTTTTCACTTGCCTCCAGCCACAGACCTGACTGCAGACCTGTTTTGCAACCTTGTTATGTGCCCTGGCTGGGGAATCGAACCTGCGACCTTTGGGTTCGCAGGCCGGCGCCTTATCCACTGTGCTACCAGCCAGGGCTATTCTGCTATTTTTATTCATTTATATTATAAATAAGTTGTTATTAATATTTTTCTAAAGCATTTGTTATAATGGCTACAGCATATGCTATCTATAGGCATTCATAACTTAAGCATTTACTTTGGTCATCTATGTTAAGACCGTCTTAATAGATAAGCTAAAATATCATGAGATAAAAGTACAATCATGATAATTACCTTTCTATCAAATAATGATTCCATGAGTTTAGAGGAATGGAATTAAGTGGGCAATTGTCAGCTTCATTTGTTTTCCTTTCCTGATCTTTGTCACATCACCTTATATCTTCTGCCTAAAATAAATTTTATAGCCTTCTTTCTGAAAGACAATTTCAGGAAAGCAGTACGCATCTTTAAAAACAAACAAACAAACAAAAACCCTGAGCTCTGGAGCAGACAGTTTTGCTACTGTTCTTTTTCTTCTTCTTTTTTAAAAAAATTAAAGGTAACACATCAGGGACAAAACACTTAAAAGAAAAGTACTGGTATAACACTACACAATCTTTTTAAGATAATGCTGCTTACATCTCTTTTGAAATTGGACTCTACTTGTAGTTTACATTTTGTTATAACTGAATTTATTAAGATCACATGAAGATGGGAGTAATGTGGGGAGCTGAGAATAGATATCTACTACATTCTTTGTTTTCATTCCTATTTGCAAGTGATTTGGGAATCCCCAAATTAGAGAACAACAACAACAAAAACTATAACAGAATTTCTGACTACTCAGAACACTTGGTTTAAAGGTGTGCTGCTCTGTTGATGAATCACCCAAGCCTTATAAAATGTTTCATCATTAATCATAAAAAATAAACTTAACAATTCATCAGCTCAAAATAATACTACTTTGTTAGCTCCATATTTATTAAAACTATAGTATTTTGACTATGTTTGAAAACAACAAAAACTGAAAAAGTTAACATTTTTTCAATGCTTTATTTAGCTATATCCATCAAGGTTACACTCATTAGCAGAGGAAAAAGATTTTCTTTCCCCTAAAGGGGAACAGGTCTTTTGTCAATGTTTCTGCATAGAACATATACGTAACTCCATACAGAATAATGTGTTGCTATCCATCAAGTGTGACAATGTAGGTTTTTAAAATATCCTGTCACCTTGGGTCCGTTTTGAAATATTCTGTGTCTCCAGTTCTAAGTCACAGATGAGAAAACTGAGGCCAGCGTGGTTCATTAGTCAGATCAAGGTCACAGCTGTGCTCAAAAAAGCTTTGAGGAGAGCTAACAGCCTCTGGGTTTCCAACCTGTTCCTAAGCCAATGAGCGACTATGTTTCTCCCAGGCAGAGTATATTTCAACTCTGCTCTTCTATACCTGCCTGGGGCCTCTTCCTAATCAGTGTCAGACCAGGAGTTTTAATACTAATGCCCACAGATTGGTGTATGTCTTTACTTATGTGCCTTAGTAGCATATCATCAGGGGAAGCTGTATACTGTAATGAATACATGGAATTCTTTGGTCTTTGGAACCACTTTGGAGCAGCTTCATTGAATGGGGCAAATTTCTTTGAGCCTTGGTTGCCTCATATTTACAATGGGAATGTCTAAGTACCTATGCATGAGGGTTTTTCAGTATTTAATGTATGACACTTAGCATCATGCAGGACATATAATAAGCACTATATGTTTGCACTAGAGAAATATGCATACTACTGTGCTGGCAAAGTTTCAAATTGCAGATTCAACCTTTTTGTTGTTTTGTGAATGAATTTATGAAGCTTGTTTTGGCATTTTCTATTAAATATATGAATGAAGCACTTAATTATAGATTAACATGTTAAGAGTAAGACTCCTAAATGTAGTTATTTTTCTAGGAGCCTAAATAACATTGTGATTTTTTAAAATGACCTCCGAGTTTCCATGGTAGGGGGGAGAACAGTAGTGGACAGATTTTATTTTTCATGATTCTGCTTCATTAAGCAGGAAGCCAGAAATACAAGAAATACTGAGAGAACTCGCTCACACATTTTATTGAAGACCTCCCCACTTTCAGGATAACATCTAATTTCTTCTGGAATAGTTCCAATGAATTGCTTTTGAAAATGTGGACTTTGTATTTCTAAAAGTATTTTCCATACCTCTGAATGGGAAGGGTATGAGGTTATACCAAATTTATACTTGCTTTTTGGCTTAAAATATGTGCTCTGCACACAACACCCTAATATACATTGACTCAAATAGCAAGTCCCAAATCAGAGCTAACTCAACCACTTTATCAATGCACTTTGCTGTTAGCTGCCTTGGACCCTGGGTAATTTTTCTTAAGGGAGAAAATGTTGGAGCTGTAAGACATAGGATTAATTATTTTAACCTACTTCTGTTTATGAATGCATAATTCCCATGGACTTCACTGCTTCTGAAGAACATAATAGCATAATTTATTTAAGGTCACCCACTAAGGTCTTGTCCCCATTACTGCAAACTAGACCAAGAACCATTCCTTTCCTGATGGTGGTATTTTCTTGGCCATCTTGGTATTGTTTCAAGACCACATCAAGAAAGTTTTTCACTGATTACCACCCCCACAAAAACACACTTTACTATTATTTCAGGTTTTAGACCAGTAATATCATATCAAACTCTTCAGTGGAAAGAAACCCTAGAATGTATACAGACATATCTAGTTTCTTTAAAAGAAAGTTTATTCATTATTTTTAGAGAGAAAGGAAGGGAAGGAGGAAGAAAGGGAGAGAAACATTCATGAATGGTTGCCTTTCACTGGCCCCCAGCTGGGGACCCAGTCTGAAGACCTGGCTTGCAACATGGGTATGTGCCCTGACTGGAAATCAAACCAGCAACAATTGGGTTCGCAGGCTGGTGCTCAATCCACTGAGCCACACCAGCCAGGACATCAGACATATCTACTTTTATTGTACTCTTCAGATATTGCTTTTTTTAAAAAAAAAATGATTTTATTTATTAGTTTTAGAGAGAGGGGAAGGAAGGGAGGCAGAGAAGGAGAGAAACGTCAATGTATGGTTGTCTTTCACCTACCTGCCTGCAGCTATGGACCTGGCTGGAGACCTGGCTTGCAACCTGGTTATGTGCCCTAGCTGGCAATTGAACCAGTGACCTTTGAGTTCGCAGGCCAGTGCCTATCCCCTGAGCTACCAGCCAGGGCTATTTTTTTTCTTTTTTTTTACCCAATTGGAGGTGTGTGCCAATCCTGCATTGAGCAATAGTGTTGGTGCCATTTTATTTCTAACAATATTTGCTTAATTTGTGTCTCTGTGTCACATTCTGCTAATTGTTGCAAATTTTTCAAAAAATTTTCAGTATTAATAATTTGCTATGATGATCTATAATCAGTGATCTTTGATGTTACTATTGTAATTATCTTGGGAATCCATACATGGTCCCCATATAAAACAAAAACCTTAGTTGAGTAATGTTTCACCTACCTTCTGTTCCCCCATCTCTCTCCCTCTCTTTAGTCCTTCCTATTTCCTGAGATACAATATTGAAATTAGGCCAATTAGTAACTCTACCATGACTTCTAAGCATTCAAGGGAAAGGAAGAGTTGCATGTCTGTCACTTAAACAAAAGCTAAAAATAGCCTTAGTGAGGAAGGCATGTCAAAAGCTGAGACAGGACAAAAGCTAGACCTCTTGCACTAAACATTTAGCCAAGTTGTGAATGCAAAGAAAACATTCTTGAAGGATATAAAAAAAGGCTATTCCAGTGAACACACATCAAATAAGAGAGAAAAGTAGCCTTACTGCTGGTATGAAGAACATTTTAGTGGTCTGGATAGAAGATCAAACCAGATACCTCATTCTCCTGAGTCAAAACAAAATTCAGAGCAAGACCCTAACTCTTCAGTTTTATGAAAACAGAGAGGTGAGGAAGCTGCAGAAGAAAAGTTTGAAGTGGAAAGAAGTTGATTCATATAAAGTTAAAGGAAATAATGGTTTCTTTCCTTAAAAGAATACATCAAAGTGCAAAGTTGAAGCAGCAAGTGCTGATATAGAAGTTGTAGCCTATTACCCAGAAGCTCTAGTTAAGATAATTAAGGAAGATGGCTATGCTCAAGAACAGAGATTCAATGTAGATGAAACAGCCTCATATTAGAAAAAAGATGCCATCTAGGACTTTCATAGCTAGAGAGAAGTCAGTGCCTGGCTTCAAAGCTTTAAAGGACAGGCTGACTATCTTGTTAGGGGCTAATATAGCTGGTGGCTTTAATTTGAAAATAGTTCTTATGTATATACAATCCTAAAAACCACAGGGCTATTTAGTATGCTAAATCTACTCTACCTGTGCTTTATAAATTTCAACAAAGCTTTAGTGGCAGCACAATTGTTTTTAATATGGTTTACTGAATATTTTAAATTCACTGTTGAGACCCACTGGCATGGCACTTTTTTAAAAAAAATTTATTGTTGTTGTATTACATCCATCCCCTTTTTGCTCCCCTCTGTCCCCCTCCCCACCCACCCATTCCCCCCAAAATCAATCCCACCTGTTGTCCATGTCCATGGCATGGCACTTTTAATATCCTTCAAGAACGTTTTTCTCTGAAAGAGTGCAAATTATTACTGCTCGTTGACAATGTACCTAATTAAGCAACCAAGAGCTCTAAAGAACCCGTACCATAAGATTAATGTTGATTTAATTCCTGCTAACACAACATCTATATTGTAGCCCATGGATCAAGAAGTAATTTCAACTTCCAAGCCTTATTATTTAATAAACACATTCTGTCAGGCTGTATCTGCTATAGATAGTGCTTTTTCTGAGGGATCTGGGCAAACTCAATTGAAAACCTTCAGGAACAATTCAACATTCTAGATGCCATTAAGAGCATTCATAATTCATTGGAAGAGTTTAAAATATCAACATTAACAGAACTTTGGAAGAAGTTGGTTCTGACCCTCATGAGTGATATTGAGGGATTCAAGACTTCAGTGTAGAACATAACCTCAGATGTGGTTGAAATAGCAAGATAACTAGAATTAGAATTGGAGCCAAAAGATGTGCCTGAATAGCTTCAATCTCATGATGAAACTTTAATGGGTGAAGAGTAGCTTCTTATGGAGAATCAAAGAAAGTGGTTTCTTGAGGTAGAATCTACTCCTGGTGAAGGTAGAACATTATCAAAATGACAACAAAGGTCTTAGCATATTGCATGAATTTAGTTGACATGATTGAGAGAACTGCCTCTAATTTTGAAATTATTTCTACCACAGGTATAATGCTATCAAACATCATCACATGCTACAAATGAATTGTTTGTGAAAGCAAGAGTCAATTGATGAGGCAACTTTTATTTCTGTCTTATTTTTTAAAATTACCACAGCCACCTCACCTTTAGCAACCATGCTGATTAGTTAGCAGCCATAAATATAAAGGCAGGACCCTCCACAGTGTAAAGGTTACAACTTCCTGAAAGCTCAGATGATGGTTAGCATTTTTCAGCAATACATTTTTTAATTGAGGCACACATAGTACATTTCAAAAGATATAATGTTTTGTATGCACTGAAAAACCAAAAAAAATGTGTGTGGCTCACTGTTGTGATATTTGCTTTATTGCAGTTGTCTGAAACCAAACCTGCAATATATATGAGGTACACCTATAGCTACTGAATATATGAATTAGTACTTACCTATAGTTGACAAGAAAAAAATCCCCTAACCAAGAAGATCAGTTGTATTTCCATCTTATGGTTGGTTACTCCCTTTGCCTAGAAAACAATTAGGATCAGCAGAATCTAGATTTTATGGTGTTCAGTGAAAATGCTTACTTCCCTGAAAAGCCTTGTGAGAGATATGTAGAAAAATAAAATTCAAGAAAAGATGCAGGGGAATAGTGGGTGTGTGGATATGAAGTCCCAAATGAAGGACTCTACTCCACCCAAATGTATGCAATTGCTAAGTTATGGAATTTGCTTCAAGTTCTACTCTCCCTCTGAACTATTCAGGACCTTAGTTTAGTGTCAAATTGCTCCAGGTATAATTAATTTCCTTTGTTTGGAGAACTATACTGTATCTAAATGTAAATCCCCTGGGGGATTAAACCCAAAGTAGTCCTTTGTTCCTAGAGATATGTTGTTACTAGGCACCTTCCAGCAAGGAGGTGGATGAAGTATAGAAAGAAGATGCAGACTTTTGGTCAAGATGGAGGTGTAGGTAGACATACTGCATCTCCCTTCAAAACCAAGAAGGAATACATCTACCTCAAAACTAGAGACAACTGGAAATTCCAGGAAACAAGCTGCACAGAGGTCCAACAAACAGATATAAAGAAGAAATACTCACTCAGATAGATAGGAAGTGGGGAGCCAATAGAGATATGACACAGTTTGGTAGTGTAATTTGGTGGCATGTCAGTTGTGACAGGATGGTGGCTGTGGTCAGCCAGTTGAAAGTGCCATCATACATTAAAAAATGTAGGGACTCCTGGGGAGTACTCCTGGTACCAGACCAGACTGTGGGGCTCATGGTTTCAGCATGGGGGTTGGGGTAATAAAACCTTACTACTTCTGATGGTGAAAACCAGTGAGGGCTGGAGTGGAGGAAGAAACTGCTGGTCTCTCAGCAAAATCCATTTGTTTAGAGGCCCCATAGTCCTAGAATGTCCACAGACCCACCCACTCTGGGAAACATAGTCAGGGCACAGCTAGAGAAGTGCCAGTCCCACATGGGAAGCAGGAGAAGTGCCTGGAAAGGGGTGAATGCTGAGAAAGCCACATTGTTACCTCTTAGACCCCTCTCCCACATACAGTGGTGAAACTTGTCACCCCATACTGATGAATACCTAAGGCTCTGCCCCTTACAATGCAACAGGTGTGACAGCTCTACCTGAAAAGCAGAGGCAAACACAGGAGCCCATCAAGTTGAGAAGACAGAGACACATGGCCTAAAAAGGAAACAGATTAAGGTTACAAGGGAGAACTAAGCAATGAGGTGATAGCCAACCTAACAGATACAGAGTTCAAAACACTGGTGACAAAAATGCTCACAGACTTGACAGATATGCTTGAGTATGGCAAACAGAGAAGGGAAGAAGTGAAGGCTATGCTAAGTGAAGGAAAATCCACATAAAACCAATGGTAAAGGAAAAGAAACTGGGGTTTAAAATAATGATTTGGAGCATAAGGAAGAACTAAATAGTGAACCAGTACAGAAGGAGGAAATAAGAATTGAAAAAAACGAGAAGAGGCTTAGGAACCTCTGGGATGACATTAAATGTGCCAACACCTGAATCATAGGGGTGCTAGATGGAGAAAAGGAAGAACGATAAATTGAAAACATATGAAAGAAGACTTCCCTAATTTCATGAAGAAAATAGACATAGAAGTCCAAGAAGCACAGAAAGTCCCCAAAATAATAGACCACACCAAGACACATCATAATTAAAATGCCAAAGTTTAAAGAGAGATTCTTAAAATCAGGAAGAGAAAAAAGACAGTTACCTACAAAGGGGTTCTTATAAGACTATCAGATGATTTCTCAAAACAACTTTGTGGGCAAGAAAGGACTGGCAAGAAGTATACAAAAGTTATAAAAAGCAACTACTTACAATCAAGATTACTCAATCCAGCAAAGTGATCATTGAGAATGGAAGGGCAGCTAAAGTGCTTCTCAGACAAGGTAAAGCTAAAGAAATTTATCATCACCAAGCCCTTATTATAAGAAATGTTAAAGTGACTTAAGAAAAAGATAAAAATTATTAACATTAAAATGACAACAAACAACTATCAACAACAGAATCTAAAAAATAAAAACAGGCCCTGGCTCATGGCACAGTGGATAAGGTGCCAGCCTGCGAACCCAAGGGTCACTGGTTCGATTCCCCAGCCAGGGCACATAACCAGGTTGCAAGCCAGGTCTCCAGCCAGGTCCAGTAGCTGGAGGTAGGTGAAAGGCAACCTTACATTGATGTCTCTCTCCCTCTCTGCCTCTCTCCCTGCCCCTCTCTCTCTAAAAATAATAAAATAAAAATAATTAAAATAATTAAAATTAAGAACAAACTAAGCAAACAATCAGATTACGAACAGAATCATAGGTATAAGGATCATTTGGAGGGTTATCAGCTGGGAAGGTGAAGGGGGAGAAATGGGGAAATGGTGTAGGTATTAAAAAGCATAATTGGTAGGTTCAAAATAGGCAGCGGGATGTTAAGAATAGTATAGGAAGGGTGAAGCCAAGGAACTTCTATGCATGACCCATGGACATCTACTAAAGGAGTGGGATTGCTAGAGGATAGAGGGTAGCCAGGGAAAGAAATTGGGACAACCGTAACAGCACAATCAATAAAATATACTTTAAGAAAAGAAGATGGAAGAACAGGAAGGGAAGAGGAAGTGATTATTGTAAGTGATGAAAAGGAGGCTTTGGAGGGTGCTAAAAACAAACTGAAAAATTAAATGGTGAGAGATTTTTCTTCCTTCAGGCAACAGGGTATCACAAAGAAAGAGCCTAACTTTGTAGTAGAACCCAAAGGTTTCAAAGGGTTTCTTGAGGTCATGGGTAGATAATGACATTGCAGCCTTGAAAGCTGCAATTAAATTAAACAAGATTGGATGTGTGTGCATATGGTTGAGTTTGGGGGTGAGGTCTGGGTTCCTTATGGATTAGGAAGTAGTTTTCATTTCTGGGAGATGAAGTTGGTCAGTAGTCTAAGGATTTTTTGAGGAAAGAGCATTACAATGTTGATTTGTAGGAGCCAAGATGGAAACCTTGTGCATTGTATGCTAGTTTCAAAAAATAAATAAAATTTAACTGAGTAAATTTTGAACATCTTATTGGATTTATTAAATAATTTATTAATTGGGTAGCATCCCATGTAGCAGATGTGGCAGATAGAAGGACCCTCCTAATGGAAGACTTTTATAGACAGAAGGAGATGAGGCTGAGTTCTTCTATCAAGGAATGGATTATTTCAGGCGAGATTACCTGGAGTAAAACAGGGGCCTATCAGGCAGAATACCTCATTAGTACTGAGCAGGTAGTTGCAGATTGACTAATTAAAGCTTACATTCCTAGGAGTGGGTGAAACTGAAATTAGGTTAATACATTGTTGACCAGTCATGAAAAAAACTCATGTTTTCAAGCCCAAACATTGTTGACCAATAATGAGTTAGCTTGTGTTTGAACTTGCATTAGCTTACACAATTTTTAAAACTGACAATAATTTAGGATTTGTAAAAGTTTTCTTAATCATTTTAATCATGTTTACTTTATTATAAAATTATTTTTGTAGATGTTCTGAGTTTTATCACAATTTTAGTATTGCAAAAGTTTCAAATACGGCACACATGATGGTGAAGAATTTTTCAATGAATTATATGCAGACACTTTTTCTAATGGTCTAAGTGATTTTGAAGTATATACCAGTGATGCAGATGATAGTCTGTCAGAAGACAGTTGTGAAATTGATATTAGACCACCAAAAGAAATGTGATAAAATCTGATAGTGAAAGTGATTTTGAAGAAGAGTGGACAGAAAATGACATTACACCAACCTGGAGATTATACAAATATTTCTGGTATAACTATTGAACTTTATGATCCACAGGGTATCAGTGAAGTAATGGATTTACTTTTTGATAAGGATTGTTTAATTTAATTGATTCTCAAACAAATTTATATCATTGTCAAATGGAAAAACTTCATGAAACATCTACTAAAACTTTACCATGGACAGAAGTTACCACTAGTAATATGAAGTTTCTCGGTTTATTGATATTGATGGGACAAATAAAAAAATCACATTGGAGAGATTATTGGTCAATGGACCCTTTGCTTAAAGCATCCATTTTTCCTAAAACTGTGACCAGAATGAGATTTAAGCAAATCCTTACTTTTTTTCATCTTAGTGATAATCCACAAACTAGAGCTAATGAAGACAGACTTTACCAAATTAGGCCTCTTTTGGACTACTTTTTTCCAAAATTTTAGTATTTGTATAGAACTAAACTCTAGGGAGTTATCCCTAGACAAAGCAATGATACCATATAGATGGCATATTAACTTCAGAACATATAATCTGGTAAGGATAATAAAACACGGAATTTTGGTGAAAAGGCTTTTCAAAAGTGAGGCTGACTACATTTGCAATTTCAAAATCATTTGGGTTAAATGCATACCAGATTATAACAAATTCATGAAAGGGGTCAATCAAGCAGACTAGTATTTGGTAAACAGCAGTATCTTACAAAAAAGCTTAAAATGGTATAAAATAGCATTTTTAACCAATTGTGCTTTATTTAATGCATTCAAAATTTACTCTACAATTTACAAAAAAAAATGAGATACAAATAATTTCTACTCATAGTTGATAGGGAATGGATAAACAATGACTCAGATGAATGTAATGTAGAATCTGGCACTTCTTCCAGTACTTCTAAAAGATCTCCTTATGAAGGTTTTACCTTTCAGGCTTTCAGAAAATCTAAAATACCATGTTTTAGAAAAAACAGTCACTGGCATAAAGAAGAAACTCACTAAAACATGTAGAATATGCTCTTCAAAAGGAAAGCACAGCAATGCTAGATATATTTACAAAATCTGTTGTGTACCATTGCATGTAGGTTAATGCTATACAGTTTATCATACCAAAAAAAAAAAAAAAAGCTATTAAATGTTGTATAGAAGATGCATACAAAGTTTCATTTCAATATAATATGTATAAATAAAATATATTGAAGTTTACTTAGATTGTTTCATTTTCATATTCAATTAAGAAAAAATAGCTGGTGACATGGGATGGCTTTTGTATAAAGTTGCTGGTCAACAATGTATTAAGTATTGTCTTGCTTTGCTGACATGGGGCTTAACACAAGTAACTCCATTGTAGACTTGTTCTTTCTTCCTTCTGTCATTCCTTCCTTCCTTCCTTCCTCTCTCCCTCCCTCCCTCATTTTTCTTTCTTTCTTTCTTTCTTTCTTTCTTTCTTTCTTTCTTTCTTTCTTTCTTTCTTTCTTTCTTTCTTTCTTTCTTTCTTTCTTTCTTTTCTTTCTTTCTTTCTTTCTTTCTTTCTGTCTTTCATTTTCTTTCTTTCTCTTTCTTTCTTTTCCTTCCTTCCTTCCATCCTTCCTTCCTTTCTTCTCTCTTTCATAACAGTAGTATGAGAAAGTGTTACCATCTGTAACCCAGATAGTCTTTGAGTTGCTAATGTCCAACCTTGTAGAAGCAAGGTTTCAGCTTTACAGCCTGCAAATGTTTCCCCAGTTATTTTTGATAGTCCCCAGAGGAGTGCTTCACATGAATCTACAAAACAGTCTGCCAGTTACTTTCATGAGTAGGGTCTTCTATAATCTTCCTCTCTGACTTTTATTTGTTTGTCTCTACTGTGCTTCAAACAGCCTGGTGAGACCTCACTGCTATTATGATGAAGGGGAGCAGAATATGCCACCCTAAAACATGCCTCTTTGGCATAAAGATTATTTTGATCTGATTGTTTTTGACAAGTAGCAAAGAGTCTCTGAAACCAGAACAGAAGTTACCCTTTTATAAGGAACATTTGCATTTATAAAGGAAATCTCCATTTGTAATTGTCTCCCTCTCCATACCCGGAAGAAAAGGTTGACTGTAAATCACAAGATAATTTTATTAATGAGAAGGCATTGATAAGTCTGCATAACAACTTTATCCTTGTTTACTGTGCTTTTCCTGGCTACCCACCCCCTAATAGGCCTTTCCCCATTCATAACATCTTTCTCTGTCTTTACCATCAATGGTATTTAAGGTGGTGGCATGGGCCATCTCTGGGTGTTTATTCATTTTCCCTGGGATTCTCCCATATATAAATGAGGTACACATGTTAATAAACTTGCCTTTCTCTTGTTAATCTCTTTTATTATCTGGGGTCTTAGACAAGGACTCAAAAGTAGAATGAAAATTATTTTTTCTTTCCTACAAAGATAAGTCATTGTCTACATCAAAGATGTCTCTGGATAGCACTATTGTTTTGTTTCTTAGCTTCACCTTCTAACCTATTCTATATATAGAAGCACTGAGACCTGTCTAAATGACTCAATGTACATGGATCTCATTCTGTTAGTGTAGGTACCTAGATATTAATAAAGGAAGGGTGCAAAGGGAGTCAGACATTAAGAAACTTAATAAACTGGGAAGCTGAATACAATATTGATCCTGCTTCACCAGCAAGCTACACCTCCATACACTCACAGGAAATCACTAGTCCATTCCCCACATATTACTGTGAAAGGGATAGAACAATAAAGGAGAATTCTGTTTGGCACATGCACAGTAGAAGCCAAAGTGGCAAAAAGGGGCATGCTTCTACTATGAGGTGTACACAGTAGAAGCCAAGATGGAAACCATAAATGCCTATTTGTCTAGCCTGGGAAAAGGATTTGATTGGATAAGTGACACAGAATCCCAGAAGATCTAGGAAATTGACTGGTTATAGCTAGGCCCAAAATTAGCTCCTGAAAGATTGGAAAGTTGATTGGTTAGTTTGAAAAGGTACCTGGTCATTCCCAAACCAGAGATAATATAACTCAAGCTTAAAAACAGCTCTCTCTCTCACCTGGTAATATGCACCTCAGTCATTCATGTATTCTCTCTCCATAGCAACCATGCAGTCCTAGCAGCTGACAGAACACTGTGTGAGGGCTCCAAACACAAGCCTGGGCACAGCCGCAGCCTGAGCACAGCTTGGAACAGACTAAGCAAGCTGGATGGGCACAAGGTCTGAACTGAACAAATGGGACAGAATGCTTGGACCTTGGCCTTTGTTCTAGGTTTGATGAAGACAAGGCCAGACTTTTTCAATGGTGGGACTAATGGAGATGAGGTACTGGAGCTGAACAGGAGCCAGTACTTTGTATTTACTCTAGTTTCAATAAGCCTTACCACTACACCACAGCCACAACCTCCCATATGTGAGTCTCTGAAATGCTTTCTTTGCAACCCTATGAAAGGGCCTCATTGCCACTGGTGACATTTCTGTGCCCTTGGACCTTCACTGTAGTCTCCCTTGTCTCCCTCAACCAAAACTGTTTCTTTCCTTACCTAGTTGCAAAACAAAAGTTTCAGCATATGTGACTAGAAACTAACTATTCCCTTTATTTTTACGAAGGGTAGCAGAATATGTCATCTCAAAATGTACCATTTTGGCACATTGATCATTTAGAATTAAAAGTACTTGAGAAACAACTGCGGCAAACAGGACATTTTGGACCTCTTTTGTCCTCCTAAAAGCAGGAGATAAATCTTCCCTTGTGAAAAGTCTGTTCTCTGTACCAGGAGGATAGAAGGCATGCTTATCACCAGAGATAGGGAGTTTAGGGATTTAATAGTTTAGGTAAACAAATGTAGTTACTTCTTTCATTCACTACTCATAGCCCAAACCCCCTTGTCTCGTCAAATCTTCAAAAATGTATTATTTCTTTGTCTAAAAGGTATAAAAATATTCCTGCTCTGGTTACATCATCAGGTCTTTATTCTCTTGGGAAGACACCTGTGTACATGTAAATATTCAAGAAAATGTGTATGTCTTTCTCCTGTTAATCTATTTAATTCTTAGGGCCAGCCAGAGAACAAAGACGATAGAGGAAAAATTTTTCTCCCCTATATTGGCAAAAAGTAGATGTATAAATATGTGTGGTAGGTGTGAGTGGAAGTATAATGGCCTGTGAAGGAGGGGTGAAGACATGAGCAACTAGAAATCACCTAGTTATAGAAAGAATGAGATGAGGTAAGGAACTAATGCTAGCAAAAAATTGATTATTTCTAGCAAGGTCACCTGGGATAAAATAGAGGTCTTACCCATTTGATTGCCTGAGTTATTCCAAATAACCAAATGACTATGATGAATAATATTTGAATATATTCTATTTAGTTTGCTATTACAGTTGTCCCAGTTTTCCCCCCTTTGTCACCCTCCAACCAGTGCCCTATTTCCTCCAGCAATGCCCCAGCTTAGTTCATGTCCATGAGTCATGCATTAAAGTTCTTTGGCTTTGCTATATCCTTTATTTGTCTTAACATCCTCCTGTCTATTTTGTAACCACCAACATGTACTTTTTCTTTTCTTTTCACATCTAGATAATTCACCATTTAATTACAGCCTTCTGTCAGTTTCTCTTTAAGATGATGAAGAAACAGAGAGACCAACAGAAACACAGGTACAAAGGTAAATGATGGATAATTAATAGGCCCTCCATCTCAGCAGGGAACACCTTCCATATATTTATCTACATTTGGGTGACATAGGTTTACTAGGGATAAAGTAGTTAGGAAACACCAGCATTTTCACATTCCTTTGGTATGTTGCCTAAGCTCATAGGTCTTTTGTGGCTTTTCGTGCTCTCCTCCCCAAATGTTGGGAATCTTTGTTGAACCAAAAGATACAGGCAATATTAGGATCGACTTTTCAGAGGAGAGGTTGTTGAAGATTTGAAACACATTTAAAAGGTTCTAGGTTTTCTAGATGAGCATGTTGGGGATCCACCATTTCCTTATTTTTTACATTAATATTAAAATATCCTCTAGAAATCATAGGGTTTATGTATCACACTAGGGACACCCAGTAGCCATTCAGTAAATACCTGTTGAATGCAATTGAATTGGAGGCTGACATTTTATCCTTAGTTGTATTTGTTTCAGTATAAGAGTCAAAATAATTAATCAGTTCAGGGTATGAATGCTATATATTCATTTATACCACTTGTCTAACAACCAAAATTATATTTTTAATATTATTTTTGTTGTATTACATCCAACCCCTTTTTCGCTCCCCTCTGTTCCCCTCCCCACACACCCATTCCCCACAAAGTCAATCCCACCTGTTCTCCATGTTGATGGTTCCTTTATACTAGGTTCTTGTCTAAACTGCTCCCCTTCCTTGCCTCAGCCTCCTCCCTCCCCACAACCCCCTTCCCCCTGATCATTGAAGGCCTATTCACTGTATTCATATATATGGCTCTATTTTGCTTGTTCATAGTTTTGTTCATTATTGTCCTGTAATGGGTGAGATCATATGGTATTTGTCCTTCACTGACTGGCTTATTTCACTAAGCATAATACACTCCAGTACCATCCATGTTGTTGCAAAGGGTAGGAGTTCCTACTTTATTTCTGCTGTATAGTATTCCGTTGTGTAAATGTACCAAAGTTTTTTTGATCCAATCATCCACTGATGGGAACTTAGGCTGTTTCCAGCACTTGGCGATTGGAAATAGTGCTGCTATAAACATAGGTGTACATAGGTTCTTATGAATTGGTGTTTTCAGGATCCAAGTAGTGGAATTGCTGGATCAAAAGGCAGTTTCATTTTTAGTATTTTAAGGAAACCCCATACTGTTTTCCACAGTGCCTGCACCAGCCTGCATTCCCAACGACAGTGCATAAGGGTTCCGTTTGCCCCACATCCTCGCCAACACTTGTTGTTTGTTGATTTGCTGATGATTGCCATTCTGACAGGTGTGAGGTGGTATCTTATTGTGGTTTGAATTTGCATCTCTCTAATGACTAGTGATGTTGAGCATTCTTTCATATACCTTTGGGCACTTTGTTTACTTTCTTCAGTGTCTTCAGTGTCTTCAGTGTCTGTTCAGGTCCTTTGCCCATTTTTTGATTGGGCTGTCTGTCTCCCTGGTGTTGAGTCCCATTAGTTCATTACATATTCTGGAGATCAAACCCTTGTATGAGGTGTCATTGGCAATTATGTTTTCCCATACAGTTGGTTCCCTTTGAATTTTGCTGATATTTTCTTTAGTTGAACAGAAATTTTCAATTTGATATAGTCCCATTTGTTGATTCATTCTTTTATTTCCTTTGCCCTTGGTGAAGTATCAGGAAACATATTTCTGCGTAGGATATCCAAAAGTTTACTGCCTATATTTTTCTCCAGGACCTTTATGGTGGCACTGCTTATGTTTAAATCCTTTATCCATCTTCAGTTTATTCTGGTGTATGGTGTAAGTTGGTGGTCTAGTTTTATCTTTTTGCATGTTGCTGTCCAGTTCACCCAATACCATTTGTTGAAGAGACTCTTTTTACTCCATTTGATGTTCCTTCCCCCTTTGTCAAATATAAGTTGACCATACAGTCCTGGGTTAATTTTTGGGTTCTCTATTATGTTCCATTGGTCTATATGTCTATTCTTATGCCAGTACCAGATAGTTTTGATGACAGTAGCCTTGTAGTATTGTTTGAAGTCCAGTATTGTGATTCTTCGTACCTTGTTCTTCTTCCTCAAGATTGGTGTGGCTATATGTGGGCATTTTTGGCTCCATATGAATTTTTGAAGTATTTTTGCTATTGCTGTGAAGTCTGTCATTGGTATTTTAATTGGGATTGAATATGTAGATTGCTTTGGGTAGTATGGACATTTGAATGATGTTAATTCTCCCATCCGTGAACATGGTATATGCTTCCATTTATTTGTATCTTCCTTGATTTCTTTCTTCAGTGTTCTGTAGTTTTCTGAGTACAGGTCTTTTACCTGCTTAGTTAAGTTGATTCCTAGGTACTTTATTTTTCTTGTTGCTATGGTAAATGGGATTTGTTCTTTCACTTCTATTTCTGTTGTTTCATTATTGGTACACAAAAATGCTTTTGATTTCTGGATATTGACTTCATACCCAGCTATTTTGCTAAATTTGCTTATTAGGTTGAGTAAGATTTTGGTGGAGCCCATCGAGTTTTGTATGTACACTATCATATCTTCAAATAATGACAGTTTGACTTTCTCCTCTCCAATTTGGATACCTTTCATTCCTTTCTCTTCTCTGATGGCTATAGCTAGAACTTCCAAGACAATATTGAATAGAAGTGGAGAAAGTGGACAGACTTCTCTTGTTCCTGATCTTAGGGGGAAAACTTTCAGTTTTTGTTCATTAAGTATGATGTTGGCTTCAGGTTTCTCATAGATGGCCTTTATGATGTTGAGGTATGCTCCCTCTATTGCCATTTTGCTGAGGGTTTATATCATAAATGGTTGTTGTACTTTATCAAATGCTTTTTCTGCATCTATTGATATGATCATATGGTTTCTATCTTTCAATTTGTTGATGTGGTGTATTATATTTATTGATTTATGAATGTTGTACCATCCTTGCATCCCTGGGATGAAACCCACTTGATCATGGTGTATGATTTTTGTAATATACTGCTGAATCTGGTTGGCCAATATTTTGTTAAGAATTTTAGCATCTATGTTCATCAGAGATATTGGCCTGTAGCTTTCTTTCTTAGTTGTGTCTTGCCCTGGTTTTGGGATAAGAATAATATTGGCCTCATAGAAAGAGTTTGGGAGTCTTCCCTCTTCCTGTATTTTTTGGTATAGGTTGAGAAGGATAGGAGTTAGTTCTTCTTTAAATGTTTGGTAAAATTCACAGCCATCTGGTCCAGTGCTTTTGTGCTTTGGGAGATTTTGGATTACTTCTTTAATTTCACTCATTGTTGTTGGTCTATTCAGGCTTTCTGCTTCTTCTGGGTTCAGTTTTGGTGGATTATACATTTCCAGAATTGTGTCCATTTCACCCAGGTAGTCATAATTTTTGTCATATTGTTGTTTGTACTACTTTCTTACAATCTTTCGTATTTCTGAGGTACCAGTTGTGATTTCTCCTCTGTCAGTTCTGATTCTGTTTACTTGGGTCCTCTCTCTCTTTTTCTTGATGAGCCTGGATAAAGGCTTGTCAATTTTGTTTATTTTTTCAAAGAACCAGCTCCTGGACCTATTGATTCTTCGAATTGTAGTTTGAATCTCTGAGTTATTTAGTTCTGCTCTGATCTTGATGATTTCCTTCCTTCTACTTGCTCTGGGCTTTGTTTGCTGTTGCTCCTCTAGTTCTTGCAGCTTTATGGTTATGTTGTTTTTATAAACTTCTTGTGACCTTTTGAGTAAGGTCTGTATTGTTAGAAATTTCCCTCTGAGCACTGCCACTGCTGTATCCCATAGGTTTTGGGCTGTTGTGTGTTCATTGTCATTTGTTTCCAGGATTTTTTGATTTTACATTTGATCTCATTGTTAACCCATTCATTTTTTAAAGGCATGTTATTCAGTCTCCATGAGTTAGAGATTTTTGATTTTTTCCCTTGAGTTTGGTTGTCATCTGAGAAGATTCTTTGTATGATTTCAAATTTCCTGTATTTGTGGAGGCTTGTCTTATGACATACCATGTGGTCTATCTTAGAGAATGATCCATGTGCATTTGAAAAGAATGTGTATTTTGCTACTTTGGGGTAAAAGACTGTATACATCAGTTTGGTCCATTTCCTCTAGAGTGTTGTTCAATGCCACAACACCTTTGGGGATTTTTTGTTTGGAAGACCTGTCCTTTGTTGATAGTGGGGTATTAAAATCCCCTACTATCAGTGTGTTGCTGTCTATATCTTCCTTAAAGTCTTCCAAGATTTTCCTTATATATTTCGAAGCTCCTACATTGGGTGCATATATGTTTACCAGAGTTATTTCTTCTTGATGGATTGTTCCCTTAAGTGTTATTAAATGTCCATCTTTGTCCCTTTTTATGGTCTTCATTGTAAAATCTATTTTGTCTGAAATCAGTATTGCCACTCCAGCTTTTTTTTCATGTCCATTTGCTTGATATATGTTTTTCCATCCCTTCACTCTCAATCTTTGTCAATCTTCTGTTCTGAAGTGGGTCTCTTGAAGACAGCATATATGTGGGTCATGTTGTCTTATCCATTCGGCTACCCTATGTCTTTTGATTGGTGCATTTAATCCATTTACATTTAAGGTTATTATTGATTGATACTTATTTGTTGCCACTTTCTCCCTTTGTATCTGTATTCCTCTTTGGCTTTCTCTGTTTCATTTCATTTGTTTATTTATTTTTAAAGCAGACCCTTAGCATTTCTTGCAATGCTGGTTTGGTTCAGATGTATTCTTTTAGTCTTTTTTGGTCTGGGAAGCTCCTTATTTCTCCTTCTATTGAATGAGAGCCTTGCTGGGTAGAGTATTCTTGGTTGCAGGCCTTTGTTTACCATGACTTGAAATACTTTTTGCCATTCCCTTCTGGCTTGAATTGTTTCTGTTGAATAATCATTGGATAGCCTTATTGGAGCCCCCTTATATGTTATTTGTCGTTTCTCTCTTGATGCTTTTAGGATTCTCTCTTTGTCTTTGAAATTAGCCATTTTAATAATAATGTGCCTTGGTGTTGGTCCATTTGGGTTGATCTTCATTGGGACCCTCTGTGCTTCCTGAACTTGATTAATATTTTCACTCATCATGTTAGGGAAATTTTCTATCATGACTTTTTTGAACAGGTTTTCCATTCCTTGTTTCTCTTCTCTTCTTGTTATCCCTATGATACAGATATTGTTACATTTCATGTTGTCCTCCAGCTCTCTTAAACCCTCTTCAATCTTGTTCAGCCTTTTTTTATTCTCTTTACTGTCTTGGAGTATTTGTCTACATTATCCTCCAACTTGCTGATCCGGTCCTCTGCTTCCTCTAGCCTACTGTTGATTCCTTCTACTGTATTCTTCAATTCAGAAATTGTATTCTTCATTTCATCCTGGCACTTATTGATAGTTTCTATGTTCTTTTTGATGCTGTTGTAGCTCTCAGTAAGTTCCTTGTAACTTCCCTGGAGTTGTTTATAGTTTTCTTTGAGCTGGCTAAGCTCATTGAGCTTCTCTATCATCATTCTTTTGAATTACTTATCTGATATGTCATGTGCCTCTGTTTCATTTGGTGGTCTTTCTGGGGATTCTTCCTTTCCTTTTCATGATAAACAGCTTCTTTTTTGCCCCATTTTGGGTGTCTGTTTTTGCTTGTTTGTTTGTTTGTTTTTCTTGTATTAATCTGCTTTGTTTTCTTGCCTTAATTGAGCACCCTTCTGTGATAGGAGATTTGTGGAGTTCAATGTTGCAGACTCCCAGATTTTCTCCACTTGTTGGTCTTGGTGTAGCCTTTATTTGGGCTGTCTGGTTGTATTATGGACCTGTGGGTTGCTCTCCTGTATGTCTCTGCTGCCTCTGGGCTGTGCTCCCCTGAGTCCAGATGCTGTACCCTCCAATTCTTAGGGACCTGAAGATGCCTCGTGCTCCCTATCCTATCCTCCAGCTTCTCTGGACTCAAGAACACCATCAGCACTGCTCTTTACTCTGTCGCCATCTTCGATCCTCCACAACCGAAACTATTAAAGCTGTAAATTTACCCAAAATAATATCGCAGAAATGCTGTTGGAACTTGGAGGATTGTATTGTGTCTCTGGATATATTCAGTTATTTAGGAGCAGGTCCTTTGCTAAATGCTAAAAGCAGGAGGTGCTTTCTGCAATGCCCCTTTTAAAGCTTTCACCAGAGGATGTGGATGCTTCAAATTATTGATGGAGTTATTGAGACAATCTCCCCATTCCAAGTGATTTCAAGATTGATGTCTTAGCCTTGGCTGGCGTTGCTCAGCAGATTGAGTGCCAGCCTGTGAACCAAAAATGTGGTGGTTCCATTTCCAGTCAGGGTACATGCCTGGGTTGTGGGCCTGGTCCCCAATTTGGGGCATGTGAGAAGTGGACAATTAATGTTTCTCTCACTCATTGATGTTTCTCTCCCTTTCTTTCTCCCTTCCTTGCCCTCTCTCTAAAAGTAACTATATAATGTTAAAAAAAAAGACTGATATCTCAGGTTGTTTTTAATATATGAGGAGAAAACTACATAGAAAAGACAATTCCTCTCTACCAGGTAAAATAACAAAACAAATATCTCTTAAAATAACTAGATGTGTGGGAGTGGAAGAAAAGCTTTAAAATGATGAAATTTCAGTATTATTCAGGTCAATAAGATTGAATCCAAAGTAATAACATCTATTTTAAAAAGATAATAAAGTCATGTGTACTACACTGGAAATCAGAAAATCAAGATTTTACTAATACTGTCTCCTAAAGGGGAGAGAAGCTATATCTCCAACTTTTAGGAAAAAAAATTTGTAAAGATAATAAGGGGATCATAAGGCTGCACCACAATTGTACTGCTTAATTGGGAGAAACATACGAAGAAAAGCATGTGATAAAGGGATAGCTAAGAAATGATTTCATCAATTTCATTTTTATAACTAATCCTATGCTGATAAGGAAATAGACTTTAAAGAAATAAAATCTTTTGAGAGAAAATGCTGTGAAGGATGACATGAACCAATGGGCAGAATTGCCTGTCATGCCACTTTGAGAAGAAACCTGTTGCAAATGCAACACAAGAGACAAGCAATGTATTGCAAACATGTTTTTAGAATTAATTTATTTATTTATTTAAAATTTCTTTATTTTTAATTTAATTTTATAGTTGTTGTATTACATCCATCCCCTTTTTCCTCCCCTCTGTCCCCTTTGCAAATATGTTTTCTATAAATAAATCTAACAAAATGAAAATTGGACCATTATCTCTTTTTTTATTTTAAATTAAAAAAAAAAACACACACATATTTTAAGTACATACTGGATTTTGAGTAGTACAAAAAATTTTAAATATGCCAATAGCTTATATAATTACTGCACATTAAATGATAGTATTTTAGATATAGTGTAGCAAAATAAGCATTTTTTTCTTCTTTAATACTTATATTACCCTGGAATGCTATTTTTGTGAAATATATCACAGAAATGGTATATTGCAGAACTTACTTTTGTGAAAGTATTCCTAGAGAAAGTGCCCAACCCACAGTAAAAAAATGAATTTGGTTTTTGAGTCAGATCCTTCCCCCTCCAATAATACAACTCATCTTTATTTAAGCTATTGGAACTACAACTTATTCTTTTTGGAGTTTTTCATCTTAAATAGTAGATTGGGTTTTTTTTTTTTGTTTTATTTTTTATTTTTTATGTTTTTGGCTGTGCATAGGTCTTCTTTCAATTACCCTTTGTTTTTCCTCTACATACATTTTACAAGTCAAAATCTTCAGAAATAATGGCACTTGCAGTGCTCAGCTTGTCCCCAGAGGAGAAATAATGTCTACTAAGTTGAGGCAAGAAATAAAAATTTCTAGAATTATAAGTAATTTTATAAAATAAATTTTAAGCTATTTTTTGAACTTGTGGTTGACTTCCTGTGTGGTCCTAAACTAACCCCTGAACTATTTAAGAGTCTGTTGAGGTAGAGATTAGGTATGTTCACATTTCAACAATAAAGTTTACTATAGCATTCATTCCTGTTCCAAGCATCCCCAGTTTGGGGAGCCTTTGTAACTGGAAATGTGTATTTCCACTATCTATTTGAAAAGAATCTCATCTAACTTACATGCTAATATGGTAATATATATTGCCTGTGTACATGAATTTTAGTAGTTTAGTAGTTTGAAACTTCCATCCAAATTGGTATTCATTCTCAGTATCTTTTCTAACCTAAAGATTGATTTCACATCACACCAATGACCAGTTGGTTGCTATTTAAAACATAAATTGCTAACTAAATCTATATATTTCACACTCACAAATAAGCACATATTTTGTAACAGTGAATAAGAAAGATAGCATGTATTCTATATAATATACATTCACATTTTCTTAGTTTTTTCTTCTTTCTTAAATGCATTCAATTTTTCTGAGTTATTGCAAGTAAGGTGATTTTTCCCATATTGTGAAATAATTCAAATCTAAGAAAACTTAACCTACAGAAATGCAAATACAAGTAATATACAAAATTATACCTTATTTAGTAAAATCTATGTATAACAAGATCATTTAAAAGCATTCATAAGTTAAAGTTGGTTCTTATGCATTCAACTTTCCTATCTTTTGATTGGTGCATTTAATCCATTTACCTTTAAGGTTATTATTGATAGGTACTTATTCATTATTGATTTTTCTCTTTGTACCTGTGTTCCTCTTTGTCTCTGTTTCTTCATCTTCTTAAAGCAGAGACTTTAGCATCTCTTGCAATGCTGATTTGGTGGAGATGTATTCTTTTAGACTTCTTTTGTTTGGGAAACTCCGTATTTCGCCTTCCATTTTGAATGAGATTCTTGTTGTGTAAAGTACTCTTGGTTGCATGCCTTTGTTTTTCATTGCTTGAAATATTTTTTGGCCATTCCCTTCTGGCTTGTGTTGTTTCTGTTGAGAAGTCAGCTGATAACCTTATGGGAGCCCCCTTGTATGTTATTAGCAGTTTCTCTCTTGCTGCTTTTAAGATTCTTTTCTTGTATTTGAAATTTGCCATTTTAATTATGATATATCTTGGAGTAGGACTGTTTGAGTTCATCTTCATTGGTACCCTCTGTGCTTCCTGAGCTTGCAAGACTTATTCTCTCCTCAAGTTAGGGAAATTTTCTGTCATTACTTTTCCAAACAGGTTTTCTATCCCTTGCTACTCCTTTTCTCCTTCTGGTATCCCTATGATACGGATGTTATTACATTTCATGTTGTCTTGCAGCTCTCTTAAAACCTCTTCATTCTTTTTCAGTCTTTTTTCATTTTGTTGCACTGCCTGGGAATTTCTACATTGACCTCTAGCTCAATAATCCAATCCTCTGCCTTCTCTAGTCTGATTTTGATTCCTTCTACTGTGTTCTTCAATTCAGAAATTGTATTCTTCATTTCCTCCTGGCTCTTATTGATGTTTCTATGTCCTTTTAAATGCTGGTGTAGTTCTCAGTAAGTTCTTTATAGCTACCCTGCAGTTCGTCATAGTTCTTCTGCAGGTGTTTGTCATTTTCTTTGAACTCGTTGAGCTCATTGAGCTTTTCTATCATTATTTTGAATTCCATGCCTGATAGTGTGCTTGCCTCTATTTCATTTTGCACTGTTCCTGGGGATTCCTTCTTTCCATTTGCTGAGGGTTTATTTCTTTATCTCACCATTTTTGGTGGCTCTTGTTTGTTTCTGCTTCTTGGATTGGTCTGCTTTGACTTATTGTCTTAGTGGCGTGACCTTCTGTGGTGTAGAGGTGCACATTTTTTACTTCCTGGATCCAGGCTTGGTGATGTCAGCTAGTGTCCCAGTCTGTGCCTAGTCAGCTGGTTGGAGACCACCAGGGAGTCAATGTCTTTGTCTCCTTTAGCTGTTAATCCAATCAGTCTGTAATCAATGGTCAGTTTTAGGTACCTCTGGGTGGGGTGGATAAATTCAGTTATTAATCCAATCAACCTGTCATTTGAGATCAGGTTTAGATTTAGGCACTGCTGAGTGGGGCTGTGGCTTCCCCTCAGGCTACTGCCCTTTGGAGAAGAGCGGTCTGCTGGCTGTATGGGGGATGGATCTGCACTGGACTCTCTCAACTCTCCCCCTTAAGCTACTGACCCAAACTTTCCCCAAGCACTTCTAGTTCACTCTGCCCTTTCTCTGCTGGAGCCCAGGGTAGGTGGGTGCCACTGTATTTTCATGCATGGTCCTTTTAAAATCTCGGTCTGACTGTCAAGCCGGCTAAACCTGGTGGCTTTTTGCTTTTCACATCTGGGTGTTGTTTTACTCTCAGCTGTGTTGCTGTAGGCTGGGAAGCCCAGTTGGGGGGTTTAGATTCCAGCATTCTCAGGTGGAACCCTGGGCTGCTGAGATGTTTCTCCATCCCTTCAACTGCCACCCGTGGAAGCTCCACCAGCCCTCTCGCATCTCTGTACTCCCTACCAGTCACGTTGTGATGAAATAGCTTCTTCTGTTCTGTCTGTGGTAATAAGGCTTCTCTGCATTGTGCATTCTATTGGTTATTGTGGATGATTTCTCCCCAATTAAGTTATAATTCCAGTTTGGTGTTGGGAGGAGATTGGTGTAGCTCCACTTACTCCTCTGCCATCTTAATTCTCTCCTATTTCTTTTTTGGAAGAAAAGTTACTCATTTATTTTTAGAGAGATGGAAAGGGAGGGAGAAAGAGAGGGAGACAAATATCAATGTGTGGTTGCTGCTCACTCACTCCCAACCAGGGACCTGGCCTGCAACCCTGGCATGTGCCCTGACCAGGAATCAAACTGGCAACCTTTTAGTTTGCAGACCAGCACTCAAACCACTGAGCCACAACAGCCAAGCCTGGACCACTGTTTCAATACACAACAAAATGTAGTTGTAATGTGAGAAAGAAAGAAGGTGAATCTGGGCATGTGAGTAGTTGGATGGCTGACTAAGGCCTTAGAGGATGGATGCTGTAAATTGAGTTGGGCCTTGGAGCACTCTCCTAGGACCTTTATCTACATTAGCTCATCTTACTTTTGACAACCACTCGAGAAGGTTGAGTGACCTGTCCAAGCAGAGCTGGAACTCAGGACTATAAAGCCTGCATTCTTTTCATCAGACTGTGGCCTATTTAGAAAATGCCAGATTATTCCTTCAATACATCCAGTACAAAGTGTAGTCTTCAGGTTTATTTTGTTCAGGTCCACAATCACAGTGTTATTAAGAACAACAGATACTGTAGGAGTTCAGAATGAGTTGCCTCTAAATGTGCCACTCTAGCATACAGATTATTTCACGCTGAAAACAATCAAGGCCCAAAAAGTTCAGGAAAAACCTTTGAACTTCCCTCTAACAACCTAAAATAATTTAAGATAGAGGCCCTGCTGCAGGAAGGAGCTCTCATAATAGATAACTGTATTTTAATCTGAACTTGGTGTAGCAGACAGGGTGGAACCTTGCAAGGCCCCTTTGATCAAAGTCCTTTCTGTGTCCCATTGTTTCCAGATGGCTCAGCAAACAGTTATTTACTGAACATTAACTTTTTTTTTTAATCTTTCTGTGAATTGTTTTATTTTCCTTTGAAGTCACAGACTTGTACCTCTTTCTCCTTAGTCCAGAATGACATGTATACCTCATTGTACTATCTTTGGAATTTTGAGCTTATATGAATTTCCTATGCATACATGGTAAACCTTGATTTTCTCCTTAATCTGCCTTTGGTCATTTTAATTATTCCACCAGACATAAGACTTAAGGGTGTGGTGGTGGGGGTTTGCTCCTCTACATAGGCATTAGGAATGCCCCAAATATGAAAACAAAACAATGAGAAATAATTATTGTCTATCTATTTAGGAGGAAAGATAGAGCTGGGGATGGGCATAAAGAAGTTAAAATACTCCATCTGCATACATGCAATAGTTTAATAGATTATGAAGATGGAATGTTCTTAATTGCTAAAATAAAACAAAGTAAAAACTGATTTCAATATAGGACATTACAAAAAATACCATCGATTTTTATTTTTGATAGGGTAGTTCAAGTTAAATTGATGTAATGAGAAATTGTCTACAGTAAATAATCACATACAACAAATGTTTTTTTACTCCTTAAATTTATATTAATTATCCTTGTATAAAAGGCATTATATTGTGTTTGCATATTCTATCTTATTGAGCTAATAGAACAGATACTAACACTTCCACTTACCTACCACACCTCTAACAGCCTCATAACTAGCTTCCTTCATTCCAGTCTAGACCTCCTTATTTATGCCCTTCATGCCGCTGCAAGAATGAAAACACAAATGTATAAAACATATATCTGACAATCAGTTCTTTGCTTAGAAGTTGTCATTACACCCCACTTCTGGAGCCTGCCCTTCCAGACTCATCCCTAGCTACTGCCCCCAAGCACACTTGGCTTTAGCTGTACCAAATAACTCCCTTCCAAAGGGAGGAAGCTGTACTACCTTTCTGCATACTCTTCTCCATGTCAAAAATGTCTTTTCCCAACTTTTTGAAACCTGACAGTGCCATCTATCCATTAGCTCAAATGACACATTCCCAGTGAAACCTTGCAGAGCCCACCAGGCAGAATTATCATTAATTTTTATACATTTTTAGGTTAATATTTCTGAATTCTGGATGTATCTTATCATCAGTATGTATATGTATTAACAAAGTGATTCCCAACCTCCCTGAAAATCTGTTGCTCATTAGAGATTACATCTTAGAATAAATGAACTATTACAGTTGCTCCCTCATATACAAGGTCTGTCTCAAAATTATTAAGCAAATGTCAATATAATTAAAACAGTTAGCGTGGCTGACACTTTTGGGACAGACCTCATATATACAAGGGGAGCACCATAAAACAGAATTTATAAAATAAGTTTATTCATTTATTCTTACACATTTAAACCAGTCACCATCAAAGTGCTCTCCATTTCATGCAATATCCCTATCAAGTCATTTTTCCACTGCTCAAAACAGTTTTGGGACTTGCCAATTTTGATGCTTTTTAGTGCTTCTGCTGTTTTTTGTTTCATCTCTTCCACATCAGCAAAACATTTCCCATTGAGAACTTTTTCATCTGGGAGAAAAAAAGTCACTTGGGGTGAGATGCGGTGATTAGGGAGGTTGGGGCATAGGGGTCATGCTGTTTTTGGTCAAAGACTGCTAAACACTAGCATGGTATAGTACGGATAGGTGTGTTTGTAAATCACCCATCATGAAATGGGAACATCTTGAAAGTTTTTTAAAAATATTAATTGAAGCTGAACACAGCCTCTCACAACAACGCCAGCTAGTGCACTGATACAGGTGGGTTCCTAGAATAGTCTCCTAGCAAGGGACTCTTAAATTACAAGGATCTTGCCCTGAGAAAATAATTTGTTTAGATTTTTTTGGGATATATATATATATATATATATATATATATATATATATATATTGCCATAGCATTGACATCCATTCATTTAACAACTCTAACTGCCTATGAAGTATCAGGCACTATGCCCAATGCTGGAAATACAACAGTGGAAAACAGACAGAGTCATTGTTCTTAGTACATTCCTGTTGGGGAAACAGACAAATAAAACAAAACAAAACAACAGGTAAACTTCAAGTTAATCAATAAAGTAATGGCATTACAAAGTCAATAAACAAGGTACGCTGAAGCTGCATTATTTTGGGATATATTTATTGTTATGATTGTTTCAGGTACAACTAATTTCCTTCCCTTTCTTGGGCATATCACATTTCCTAGTCCTCTTGCATCTAGGTAGAGCCATGTAATAGTTCTTGCCAATGGAATATGAGTGGAGATCATATCTGTTAGGCTTTGCTAAGGCTGCTTAAAACATGTGAACCTTTTCCATATTTTCTCTTACCTTGTCATTCAGACAGAAGCAGAAGATCCAATGGAGGACTCTAGAGTACTAGAGGATGGCAGACCACACCATGGTAGGAGTCTGGGGCCTTGAATAGCTTTGTAGAAGGCTTCTCACGCATCACCTAACTGAACTTTGTGGAATGAGAACTAAATATTTATTCTGTATAGTCACTCAGATTTTGAAATTTGTTGTTACAAGAGTTAGGCTGCTTTGACTTATTGGGGGATCATAGCCTCTCATGGGCCAAGGTCAACATAAGGATTTGAGACAGTGGTAGAAGTATCTCAGAAAGTATTTTTTCTCTCTTGGGAGCTGTCACAAAGAATCTTAATACAGAATTCAGGAATTGCTCTGTAGATAATTCAACTCCTTACATTGTATGCCCATTGGTCTATCAGGAGCATGACATTAATGGCTTTCCTAAAGCAAAAAGTACCATGACCTGCCCCAGAACAAAGCTTAGTGGTTAGGTAAGTAAACTTTCTCAGTGTCTTTTGTCATTCTGATATATAGTTAGCTAATTATTGCTATAGATACTTTTTTTTTAATTTTATTGTTGTTGTATTACATCCATCCCCTTTTTGCTCCCCTCTATAGATACTTTTTATAGTGATTTAATCATTCCTGTAACTACAAAATGGCATTATATGTCAATTGGAAACTAAAAGCAAAACATGATAAAAGGTTTGACCTCTGTCTTTGTGTGATGACCCATGTGAACACACACTGCTCCAAAAGGAAGTAGGATGTAGAGAAATACATATTCTACCTGTCAATTAATTAAATTCATGGTTTTTCAGTAGTTTTGGTTCATGACATACAGGCTAATTTTGTCAAGCATTACCAATTACAGAGAATCATTTTCTGAGAATGGAACAGAGATTATGTGGTTGCTTTCAAGTTGAACCACACATGTTCTAGAAATAAAGAACCAATAATATTGCCTCTAACGTACTTTGCCAAGGCTGGGTGATTTTTGCAAGATGAGAAATAAAGAACAAGCCCTAGCTGATGGCACAGTGGATGAGGTGCTGGCCTGTGAACCCAAACATTGCTGGTTTGATTCCCAGTTAGAGCATATAACCAGGTTGCAAGCCAGGTCCTTAACTGGAGGCAGGTGAAAGGTAACCATAATTGATGTTTCTTTCCGTCTCTGCCTCTCTCCCTTCCCCTCTCTCTAAAAATAATAAATAAAAATCTTTAAAAAATAAATAAATAACAATACTTTTATTAAATACCCATATACCTATATGGATATGTTAAAATAAAAATGGGAGAGTTTAAAGAGTTTAATGCATATTTTTAATTTATTATTTGAGAATATAAATGGGAGTGATGTGGGCTTAAACGGAAGAGGGAGCTCATGTGGCCTAAACAACATGAGGCCCAAACAACATCAAAACTTACTAATTGTTAGTGCAATTAAGGATATAATATTTAGAAATTTCATTAAAATTTCTAAAAATGAACATCTGTAGGGATGTTGAAAAATTGATGGAGAGAGATGTGATTGTTTTATGCATTACTTTTCTTGGGAATAAAGGGCTGCTTGGAATGCTCTAGGAATATACCAAAACAAAGTCAAGCAATGTGATCTGATTGCAAGAGAGAGGGAAAGGACAGTATCTGGCAGCAAAACTAGACAGGGTATGCATGGCTCTAAGCTGCAAACTAGTAGGCTGTTGCTATATTCTTCTGGAAACTGAGCTACAGACACTTAACAACAAAACAAGTTTCTAATGGACTCAGTACACAAAGAATTATAGGTCCTACCCTAGTCATTCCAGACATCTAAATCAAAGGCAGCTAACTACTGAATAATAGCCTGAATGTTGAAATAAAACACTTGTATGAATCTTGGCTAAGTCAATTACAACAATGTGACCATGGGCATACTACTCAACCTCTCTGAGCTTTACTTTTTTTTTTATCTATGAAATGGGGATAAAACATCTATTTTGTTAAATGACATGACATATGAACAACATTTGCTTAGTACAGTGACTAGCACATTTCAAGAGTTCAATAAATGGCAGATATTAATCATATTGCCATCCAAATTGAACTGCCTTTACTCCCTCTCTCAACCCTCCACTGTATTCTTGTTACATGTAGGAAATGCTTGGGTAATTTTGGCAAACAGGCTAAGTAGGAGTATGATGAAGCATGTCCACAAATTTAAGTTACAGCAATTTAAAAATATTTTAAATCAGTTCCAGAAAGGGAAATAGATATGTTCATAATTATGATATAATAAAATTTTGTTGATAAGTAAATTGTCTTCTTTCATGAAAGGTAAACCTGTCATCTTTGGTCTTGAGAAAATCACAGATGTGATTAAAAACATCAGGAAATTAGTGGAAGTATTTAAATTACATTCCATAACTCTATATTTCATAATTAAGAGAAGCTGCTTATTCAAAATTATGTGTAATGGCATGATTGTGGAATTTTATTGCTAATAAGGATAAAATACTAATAAAAATCTATTTTTCATCAGTTTCATGATGCTTATCATAGTAACCAATCTTAGTGGCATTATTATTAATACTAATTGAAAGAGGAATACATTTTTATAATTCAGGGATAATTATGTGGGAGAGTTTTAAAATAACAGCTATGAAAACATACAGCTCTTCTGTTTGTCATTACTATAAACTACTTGAATAATTTCTCATTGGTAGGACCTGCATAAGGTATATTGAACATTTCTTGTGCACTACTTCAAATCCCCTGGTTTCCTCTCCTACACAGTCACATATGGGCAACTGAGTAGGAATGTAAGTGGCTATCTGGTAATGCCTGGTCTTTGGCACGCCACAAATGACTCTCACTTCTGATCCCAGGGCTTCTCTGATTCCTTGCCCAGGGATGCTCCAAGAAGGCAGTTGGCATTCAAACAGCAGCAACCTGGAAGTAGGGTGGAGTAGGGAAAGTTAATACCCTTTAGGACAACCTTTAGCCAATGGGAAACAGAGTTGATGGTTCAATGATTTCCCTTTTTAGGTGGTTGGTCTTAGATTGCATTTCATGAGGGAAATTTAGATTAGATGGTTTTACAATGATTGAGCATTTATAGTGGTGGCCCACACATCATTGAATTGGCTCTTGTTTTTTTCTGTTTCATGCTGTCTCCTTTTTTTGTTTTGTTTTGTTTGTTTTTGTCTTATCCCATACACCAACCCCAAGTGCATGGAAGAGGGTCTGGTCAAAGATTGCTGGTAGTCAATGAGAAAGAATCCATGATCTATTACCCCACTGAATGTTTTCTACCCTTGACTTAAGGGTTTGAGGTTGTCATCTGAGGGATTTCCTCATTACTGAAATCTATTCAATACTTGAAAATCTTATGTAAGTTTGACATCTGACAAATCCTACCAGGTTCATCAACACAAAAATCCAAGTAGGTTATATTTTCTGAAAAAAATGTCTTGCCAAAATTGGGGTTATTGTCAGGGAACATGACATATTATAGAAATCAGATTTTGTTCACCACTTTGAAATGTATTCCAAGTTCTAGTCCAGAAGACTCCATGAGTTAAAGAGTTACTTAGTGAACTTTGGTACAACATTATGTGTGTGTGTGTGTTAAGTGATTTTTAAAAAGATTTTATTATTTTTAGAGTGAGGGGAAGGGAGAGAGAGAGAAAGACATCTATGTATGATTGTCTTTCACCTGCCTCCAGCTACAGACGTGGCTGGAGACTTGGCTGGCAAACTGGTTATGTGCCCTGACTGGGGAATTGAACCAGCCACCATTGGGTTCACAGGCCAGAAATGATGATTTTTAAATGAAGTTTCAAGTTAGTTCTGTTATTAACCAGATATACCCATTAGAAAAGGTGAAAATTTAGATGAGCTATTTTACATTTGGTATTTTTTTTTAACACACAAACATCCCTTAAAGCTCAGAGAAAAATCCCAAAATTCAATCAAACTTGAGTTACATCAAATCATATTCTTTTTGTCCACTTTAACATACATCACTTGGGTCAAATAGAATACAAGTGGCATAACTTTGAGTCTATAGTGCTGTATTTTAGATATTCCCCATAAGTCAACTTTATTACAAATGTAAATATTGTGAAAATTGTAGTGCAGATGCATGCTGTAGCAACCCTTGAGTGAATCCTCCTTGCCTCTTAAGAGCTGGGATAGGTTGATCTAAATGTGTTCTCATATTTTTTAATTTTTTCAACAATTTTACTACAAGCTCCTTGTGGGGAGGCTGAAGTCTCCCTCTGAACAATTCATGACATGTTTATTGCCTTTTTTCCTTCTGATGGACATGTCTATACTGCAAAAGACATAAGATCCTGGGTATTTGAAAATTAAAGAACAGCAGTGAAGGGCCAGATGCTGTAGTTGTAAAAGTTGTGAAAGTATCACAAACACCAGGTGTGCTATATAAATGCACAGTGTTTTTAAACCAGCCATACTATTATCATATTGTTCCAACATCTGTTCATTTCTGTCCAGACTTCCCACAGACAGCATTTATTAAAATCAAATATGAACTAGCTCTCACTTATATGCCTTGAACAGGAAGTGCCACAGTGGCTTTATTATGGAGTATAAATGAGAAGATAAAATTTGATTTTTATCAATAAAATCACAATGATCATTACAAGCCAGTATAGTATCATGTACAATTGTAACAGAGTGGAAGAAAGCTAATATTCCCCACAGTCTGAAGTTTGGAAATGGGGGATGGGACTCAGTGGAACACAGCCTTTGTCTTTCATGCACCAAGAAAAATAGGAGGGGCTTTAACCATAGACTAGTGAAGGAAAAGCCTATGGAGCTGCAGGACTGGTTATCATGCCCACTGCATCAAAGGCTGTAATTGGGAATTTAAAAATAAGGAGGCAGCCATTAAGGGACAAACACATGGTTTGTGCAGGAGAACATGCAGGAGAAGGAGGTCATGCCGTTTGCGCAGGACAAATAACATGTGATTTGCACAGTTAGAAAAGGAACATGCAGTTTGCCCAAATTTATGGAAGTACATAAATTTGGGAAGAGTGCACAAGACCCTCCCCCAATCAAGCATGTTTAAATGAAAGCTGCTGAGAATGCTGGATTGTGACTAGGAAATGAGAAGCCACAAACTTCTATTTCCTAGAAAAAGATGGTACTTCTGACTTCTCTGTTCTAAAACTGGCCTGATTTGGCAGGACTATATATTTTCTGGTGTTTTAAAGGGAGTGGGACTTAACAGCAGAATTTCACCTTTATGTTAAATTTGTATAACCTTTAAATGAATAAATTCCTTTTCTTTTCACAAACTCTGTTATTAAGAGATTTTCCTCGGTGGCAGGCAAACAAGCCCCTTATAATTGAAAAGACTCTAGGGTTCTGTCTCACCTTTGCAGTACCTTCTACTAGCTGCCAATTACTCTGCAATTGTTTATGAGAGTGGAGCCAAGTACAAAAAGTTTTACACTAATACCAAATAATTAAAGGATGATAGGAAAGGCCAGTTGAAGTTTGTATTATTTTTAAATGCTATTTTATTATGTTAAACTGGAGGGTATATTAGAAAATATAAGATAGTAAATATTTTAATAAAGATATTAAATCTGAAAGGCCTATATTATAAAATAATACATTAGAAGTAACCAACCAAATAGAGCAGAATTAACACCGATCTGGAAATCAAGACTCTAAGTTACAGTTATGGGTTTTAATCTATTCCTACCACTCTTCAGACCTTTGTCTGAAGGAGGCTGGAAAAAATATATTATCTTTCCTTCTGGTTTTAATGGTTTATGACTTTAATGATTAAAAACCCCTTTAAAGACAAAAAATTCTTCTTTTCTGTATTCCATAATTTGATACATTCTCCTTTTTAAATTACTATTATGGACTGAATGTTTGTGTTCCTTCCCCTGCTCATCCTCCACTCTGCAAAATTTATGTTGGGACCCTAACTCCCAATAGAATGGAATTAGGGCATGGGGCTTTTAGAAGGCATTCAGGTTATGAATGTATTTAGGTCTTGAACATGGAATAGTCATGACAGAATTAGTGGCCTTATAAGTGGAGGAAGAGAGCTAGCCCATTCTCTGTCTGCCATGTGAGGACACTGGGAGAAGTTGGGGCCAGTCTACAACATAGAAGAGACCCGTCATTAGAACCCAACCATGCTAGCACCCTGATCTCAGGCTTCCATCCTCCAGAACTATAAGAAATAAGTTTCTGTTGTTAAAAACCTCTCAGTTTATGGTACCATGTTATAGCAGTATTAATTAAAACAATTATTTTCTTCTAACTTAATGGGAAATTCCCACATTGAGTTATCACAAACACCAAACAAATAGATTTCAAATTAATGAGTATTTTGACTGATGTTTTACAAAATGACTTAAAAGTTAAATGAGAAACAACTAGCAAGTAAATGCTGGAAGAATTGGCTATCAATTTATTTATTTATTTTTTATTTTTTTCCTTTTAATTTTATTGTTGTTGTATTACATCCATCCCTTTTTTTCTCCCCTCTGTCCCCCTCCCCACCCACCCTTTCCCCTCAAAGTCAATCCCACCTGTTGTCCATGTCCATGGTTCCTTTATACTAGGTTCTTGTCTAAGCTGCTCCCCTTCTTTGCCTCTGCCTCCCCCCTCCCCCCTCCCCCTTTGGCTATCAATTTAAATAGGAAAAACTGAACCTCTGTCTACCCCATATCATATACAAAAAATAAGTTTCAGGTGGAAAAAGATTATAAACCATACATATACAGTATGTGGTAGACCCTATAAATATCTGCCTGGAAGTCTCTTCAATTGAGGACTCATTGCTTCAGCTACTGAGTGTTAGCAGTAGACAGGCTTCAGGTGCTGGTCCCTTAGTAACTGCCTCAGTTGCAAAGAGCTACCTCACCTAGGTTCACATCCCTTCCCAGGGAAGCCCACTTCCAATGACTGATGAAAGGCAGGAATATATAGGCCTGGCCATCTCAACCCAATTCTAGAAAATTTTGAAGGCCTATTCTAGCCAGAAAGCTACCCATGAGAGTGGCCGACATTGCCATTGGCCTAGCATGACAGCTTAGATTCTTCTTCTGACCTTTTTTGATTCTTTGCCTTCTAATTTTCATGGGTGTTGGTCATGAGAGCATTCCTTAATAAATCCACAAAAGTTGAAATTCTATCTCAGACTCCACACCCTGGGAAACTACCTATTACAATACATTTGAAGAAAATATAAAAGAATATCTATCTTTAAAATAATCTCGACTGTGGAAAAGTCTTTATTAAACAGAACATAAAAGCCAGAAGCCATAAAGGAAGAAATGGAAATATGCAACTACATGAAAATTAAAATATTCTTTCTGTTATAAAAGGCATTCTACTCAAAGATAAAAGATAGGCATTGGATTTGGAGAAAATGTATTTAATAAACATAATAGATTAAGAGTTTATAGCCATGATATATTAATATCTCCTACAAATCATTGAGAAGAGGCAATCTTCCCCTCAAAGGCTAATGTATGTGAAGAGAAAATTCAAGGAAAAGAGATGTTACAAATAAATAGCCTTAGTTGAAGTTAAAAAAGCCTTAAAATCAAAGAAATTCAAATAAAAAGAATAAGCTAACTGGTAAAATAAAAAAGATTGATAATACACATACATGACAAGAGAATGAGGAAAATGAATGCTTGATATCTGTGGATAGGTAAATTTTTTGAATAAGGATATGAGCAGTAATCTATAAACATTTTAAATATGCATACCCTTTGATCTAGCAATTCTCCCTTTAGGGATACATGCTACAGAAACATGAACACATGTACACAAAATATATGTGCACAAGGAACTTCATGGAAGAATTATTTTTATAAGACAAAGAAATTGAAGCCCTGGCTGGTGTCACAATGTATAAGGTGCTGGACTGTGAACCCAAAGGTTGCTGGTTCAATTCCCAGCCAGGGCACATGACCAGGTTGCAAGCCAGGTCTCCAGCAAGGTCCATAGCTGGAGGCAGGTGAAAGGCAACCATACATTGAGTCTCTCTCTCTCTCTCTCAGCCTCTCTATAAAAATAATAAATAAAATCTTTTTAAATAAAAACAAAGAAATTAAAACAGGCATCCAAAAAATGGCATACATTTAAAAATATTGTGCATTCATACTATGAAATGCTATCAGATGTCAAAAAGAATGAGATTGGTCAAAAGATATTTGTGATGAATTGCTAACAGAAATAAAAGTTGTAGAAAAAGGCGTAATACATACAGAATGACACAAAAGTGTGTTTACAGTTATGAGTTTGTTCTTGACTTATTATTGTATTATTTTCTATGTGAACAACTATAAACCTACTTTTACCCCAACCTGTATACTCGTATATACACACAGATTTTTATAAAGGCATAAGAAAAGTTCTGAACAGAGAGACACACTAGAGGAGGGGTGCTATGGAAAGATGATACTTAGTTTTACCCTAAATACTTCAGTACTTTTACATGGAGCTTGCATTATTTTTATAATGAGAGCAATTATACTTGATGAACAATAATTGATGCTTATCATTCATTTTCAATGTTTCATTACATCTACTACTGTTACTACTACTACTATAGATGGTCACTTGGAACTTCTTTTAGTCCAAATTCTACAGAATTCCACTTTTTCTGAAATGATCTAAATTACATTATCTAATAAGACTCCATCTTAATCCTCTTTACATAAATATCTTTAAAACGAGGTATAAGAAGTGGTCTACTGAGTTTTATTGAAAATAATTTGTATTTTAAAATTTACAGACTCAATTGCACATGATTCACTTTATTTTCTACAGGAGCTATGATCATCTAAGAGTAAATGAAATATTTAAAAAATGGCAATGAGCTCTGAAAAGTGGAAAGTAGCGATTCAGAACATAACATCCCTGAAGCCATTTCCCCCCCCCACAGAATAAAGTGAAGAAGAAATTCGGAAATGTCAAGTATGAAGTGGAGATGAGCAAACAGCTTTGTGCTTGTATGAACCAGCTTAAAGGAAGTCAGTGTAGGGAAGTGATATTTACACCTTCACCCTTTACTCTTTGATGCTGAGTTAATCTTTCACTCTCTAGTAAAAAAAAAACAAAACAAAAAACAAACAAACAAAAAACAAAACAAAACAAAAAAACCTCTCCGTAGAACTTCTTAACCTCTGGCTATGCCACAGTCCCTGACTCTTCCCATCCCTCAGTCTGACTCTACTCACTATTTCACATTCACAGACTTTGCTTTCTATCCTTACAGAATTTGCTGTCATCTGGAGATTCAGGGTATGTATGAATTGTATGAATAAGACATCCAACTTCAGCTCAGGAGTTCCCAATTTAGCTTACAAATTAGAAACATTTGTAAAAGTTTATTTTTTAAGTGAATATACCTGAATTCTACTTATTATATCAGAATCTCTCTGGATGGGGACCCTAGTATAGTACAGATGATTACGATACACAATCAGAACTGTGAATCTCCTGTAGACTTGGCTTTGCCTGCTTTTACATCTACCTCTCCCTCAACTTCCATGGCCACACACATTCATTATCCAATACCCAAAATGTGTTTTCTTTTCTTCCCACACTAAGCATTTCCTTGAAACCAGCCTGGTGTACTACAATTAAATCAATTTGATACTATCTACCTGGAGATAGCATCAGATTCTGCAGATTAAGTGCTCAGTGAGGAAGTGGCATCCTCACTTCAGATGCCAGTCACAAGACCAGGCTATAACCTGTGCTCCTGACAGTCTGGTTATACATCAGAGGTTCCCATGAACCCCTCCTTGGGTTCAGTTAATTTTCTAGAACTCACAGAACTCAGGAAACCAGTTTACTCACCAGATTTCTGGTTTAGTATGAAGCATATTCAAGGATAGGAATCAACAGCCACGTGGAAACATACCTAGGACAAGGTCCTGAACCTGGGAGGATCTATCCCTGTGGAGTTTGAGGCTCTGCACAGATAATGGATGTGTATGTTCTGATTCACCAACCTGGAAGCTCCCTGAACTCTGTCCTTTCAGGTCTTTATGGAGGCTTCATTACAGAGGCATGATTGATTAAATCATTAGCCATTGATGATTAATTCAACCTTCAGGCATCTCCCCTCCCTGGAAACTAACTCTGGGACTGGAAGTTCCAATCTTCTAATCATGGCTAATTTCCCTGGCAACCAGCTCCCACCCTCATTTTTAGGGGATTTCCAAAGTCACCTCATTAACATAAACTCAGTTGTTGTGGAAATGGCTTGTTATAAGTAACAAGCTCTAAACTGAGGATAAAGGACTGACTGTAACAAAAGATGTTCCCATTGCTCTTATTATTTAGGAAATGCTGAAGGTTTTGGGAGCTATAAACCAGAAAACTTGGACTGAAGGCCAAAATGCATATTTATTATAAATAACAATATTGCACATACTTTGAATCACATCACTTAAGATCATAACCTCCAATAATTCATGATCTCATTGTAACCTCCAAAGTTTTCACCTTACTCCTTCCCCAATCCCATTCCAGCTGCTCTGTGCTGTAATGAGACATTTACGACCTTGACAATTCCATTTTCCTCTATCTACTACTTACTGGCCTCTTAAAACTCATGTAACCAATCCCTTCTGCTGTCCCAGTCTAGCAAAATTCCAGCTCTCAGGCACTCAAAATTACCTTAACTTCCTGCTTTTGCCCAATGCAATTCATTCTCCACACCACAACCTGAGTAAACTTTTTAAATGCTAATTAGATCACATGACCAAGAACCCCTTCCTTATTTCCCTTGCTTAAGTCTTTTTTTTTTAACATTGAAAAATTTTTATATTTAGAATTAGCCAGGAGGAGAGAGAAGATGGCGACAGAGTAGAGAGCAGTGCTGATGGTGTTCTTGAGTACCAAAGCAGCTAGAGGACAAGATAGGGAGTATGAGACATCTTCAGTACCCTAGGAATTGGAGCAGGCAGCATCTGGACACAGGGGAGCACAGCCCAGAGGCAGAGGAAGCCAGCAGGACAGTAGGTGAGGCATTCCCGACCGACCAGCCAGCGGGCCGATGTCGGCTCTGGGCAGTGGCGGATCTGCCCAGAGGGGTGCATTTGACTGAGGCCAGCTCCGGGCTCCCTGGTGACTGGAAGTCTCAACAGTGAAGCTGCGGGCTCCAGAACACCAGCAGCCCTAAAACCCAGCCAGGCTGCAGAAGGCCCAGACTACCTGGGGGCGAACACTCAGAATCAGCCCTACTGTGACAATCAGAGGCCCTGCCACGTGCCAAGACTGGCTAGAATATAGACTGTAAAGTCCTGACCAAGAAAAAGAGGCAGCATCAGGAAAGGGATTGCTGCCAATCTCAAGCACCTGAATTATACCGAGAGCAATATGAACTATTAATCCCCAACATATCCTTTGCAAAAGTTACTCCTCACATATTCTTAATCCCCCCCATACCTCAATCCACCTAAATACCCAAGACCCTCCCCCTACTCTCGAATTAAAGTCTACTCACTCTGTGGCTATAACGCATTCCCAGTCCTCAATCTAAGTATTCCTCCCTTCCCCAGCCTTTCTAAACCCTTTCTTTATTCTTTTCTTCCTTCCCCTTTCTTTTTTTTTTAATGTTTCTTTTCGTTTTCTTCCTGGTAAAGCCCACAGGTTCTGGCACCACCTGGAACAATCAGAAATCATAAAGGGGGAACACACAGCTAAAACCTTTCTTTATTATTATTGATTTCTCTTTGTCTTGTGACTTTCTCCCCCCATCCTTTTTCTTTCTTTCTTTCTTTCTTTCTTTCTTTCTTTCTTTCTTTCTTTCTTTCTTTCTTTCTTTCTTTCTTTCTTTCTTTCTTTCTTTCTTTCTTTCTTCTTCCTTTCTTTTCTCCCTGATAAAACCCACTGGTCCTGGCTCCACCTGGGCCAAACAAAGACCATAAAGGGTGAACAGACACCTAAACTTTTTCTTTATTAATATTCTCTTTCTCTCGTGACTTTCTCCCTTTTTTTCTTTCTTTTTTTTTTCCATCTGCTAAAAGCCCTCAGGTCCAGGCACCATCTGGACCAGTCAGGGATTATTAAGGGTGAACAACCATCTAAACCCTTTCTTCTTATTATTATTATCATTTTTATTTCTTTTTTCTTTTGCAATTTTTTTTTGTTTGGTTTGGTTTGGTATTTTGTTATTTAATTTTTTTTGTTTTTGTTTTTGTTTTTTTTGCTTTTGTTTTTGTATTTGTTTCTGCTAAAAGCCCACAGGCCCATAATACAACCAGACAGCCCAAGTAAAGGACACACCAAGAACAGCAAGTGGAGAAAATCTGGGAGACAGCAACATTGAACTACACAAATCTCCTATCACAGAAGGGTGCTCAACTAAGGCAAGGAAGCAAAGCAGGTTAACCCAAGGAAAGAACATAAATAAATAAATAAATAAATAAATAAATAGCAATCAAGAACAGACACCCAAAATGGGCAAAAAAAGAATCAGTCCATCACCAAAAGGAAAGGAAGAATCCCCAGAAGGAACACAAAATGAAAGAAAGGCACCTGGGATATCAGATAAGGAATTCAAAAGAATGATGATAGAGAAGCTCAGTGAGTTCAGCCACATCAAAGAAAACTGTAAACAACTCCAGGAGAACTACAAAGCACTCCAGGGAAATTACAAAGAGCTCCAGGGAACTTACAAGGAACTTACTGAGAACTACAACAGCATGAAAAAGGATATGGAAACTATCAATAAGTGCCAGGAGAAAATGAAGAATACAATTTCTGAATTGAAGAATACAGTAGAAGGAATCAACAGTAGGCTAGAGGAAGCAGAGGACCGGATCAGCGAGTTGGAGGATAATGTAGACAAATACTCCAAGACAGTACAAGAGAATCAAAAAAGGCTGAACAAGACTGAAGAGGGGTTAATAGAGCTTCAGGACAACATGAAACGTAACAACATCCATATCATAGGGATACCAGAAGGAGAAGAGAAACAAGGAATGGAAAGCCTGTTCAAAAAAGTCATGATAGAAAATTTCCCTAGCATGATGAGTGAAAACATGAATCCAGTTCAGGAAGTACAGAGGGTCCCAATGAGGATCAACCCAAACAGACCAACACCAAGGCACATTATTATGAAAATGGCTAATTTTAAAAACAAAGAGAGAATCCTAAAAGCATCAAGAGAGAAAAGACAAATAACATACAAAGGGGCTCCAATAAGGCTATCAAATGATTATTAAACAGGAACAATCCAAGCCAGAAGGGAATGGCAAAAAGTATTTCAAGTCATGGTAAACAAAGGCATGCAACCAAGAATACTCTACCCAGCAAGGTCCTCATTCAAGATAGAAGGAGAAATAAGGAGCTTCCCAGACAAAGACTGAAAGAATACATTTCTACCAAACCAGCATTGCAAGAAATGCTAAAGGGTCTGCTATAAAAAGAAGTAAACAAATAAAATGAAGAAACAGAGAAAGCCACAGAGGAATACAGACACAAATGGAGAAAATGGCAATGAATAAGTATCAATCAATAACAACCTTAAATGTAAATGGATTAAATGCAACAATCGAAAGACATAGGGTAGCCGAATGGATAAGACAACATGACCCACATATCTGCTGCCTTCAAGAGACCCACCTCAGAACAAAAGATCGACACAGATTGACAGTGAAGGGATGAAAAACTATATATCAAGCAAACGGACATGAAAAAAAAGCTGGGGTATCAATACTGATTTCAGAAAAAATAGATTTTACAATGAAGGCCATAAAAAGGGACAAAGATGGACATTTCATAATACTTAAGGGAACAATCCATCAAGAAGAAATAACTCTGATAAACATATACACACCCAACATAGGAGCTCCGAAATATATAAGGAAAATCTTGGAAGACTTTAAGAAAGACATAGACAGCAACACACTAATAGTAGGGGATTTTA
>PVIW01008171.1:0-63905 GCA_004026585.1 Noctilio leporinus
CTTCTTCTTCTTCTTCTTCTTCTTCTTCTTCTTCTTCTTCTTCTTCTTCTTCTTCTTCTTCTTCTTCTTCTCAAATCAGAAAGCATTCCTTTCTTATCCTGGATCTTGGCTTTTATAGGGATGGGCTTTCATGAAAATCTGCATATTGGAGATGATTCCACCACAGATAGGAAATCAGAAAAAACCCAACTGTGTTTTGGTTCCTATTTGCCCTTGGTTTTCAGCAGCATTCTGTATGGTTGGTGCTGCCAAGTCAGCATATATAACTATATGTAGTAATAGTTTCATCCCAGAAAAAATGTTGTGAATGAGGGAAAACTATCATTCACATATTTGACTGTTGTTGGGGTCCTCCTGGGAAAGTGGAAAGGCTTGAAGCCCTGCACACTTCAGGCAAAACCTGTAAGACCTGACCAGAAAACCAGGAAAGCTGGGTGCATATGTGCCTTGATGCTACAACCAGTGAGCCCTTGTGGGAATTGGGCTATGAGAAAATACTTTATCCCCCTTGAAGCCTGGCCTATTCTCTCACCTCACTTTATCCTTCTGTTGTACCAATAGCAGAGGTTTTTAAAATGTGAACACACATCCTGACCTGAGTGAAATCTCTGTGCTTCTTCACTTGTTATTTCTGAATAATGTCCATTTTCCTGTAATTAGCGCTGTTTAGCATGGATTGACAAGCTACATGCCTTCAAGTTTACCACATTCAATAAAAGGGAGAACTGCAAACCTGACTTTTGTCACTCAAGACACTAGCCAGCCTTCCCCTCCTAGGACAAGCTGTCTGGAAAGTATTCGTTTCATTCACATCACTGAAGGATCACTGTGGGTTGGGGGTCCCCTAGACTGTAAGATTTTTAATATGTTTTTTGAAATTGTTTATTCATTACTGAATTAGTTAGTAAGTTACTGACTTACTAACACCAGTTCAATTACTTGGTTAATGCTATTCCCTCAGAGAAAGACAAGGGCTTTGTAAGGAACCACTAAGCTATAAAGGGAACTGGAGCCTTACAATCAGTGAGAGTAGAATTAAATGTGGAGATATGTATATCAGGAGTGAGGTAGGGTAGCATGGGCACAGTGACTTTGTGGTTATACTTTCAAGGTGGCCTTGAGACATTGTAGTGATTTCACACTACACAGTTTCATGCCTAGCAGGTTAATCACTATCGTATTCAAATCAGGGCTAGGAAACTACCAGCAGGCTTATCAGACTTGAGGATTTCCTTTTTGTGTTATATACTGTTTGCTATATTTTTACAGTGAGCATATGGCCTTTGTTATAATGATTTTTAAAAAAGATTTTATTCATTATTTTTAGAAAGATAGGGGAAGGTGGAGAGGTAGAGAGGAAGAGAGACATCAACGTATGGTTGCCTTTCACCTGCCTCCAGCTATGGACCTGGTTGGAAACCTGGTTTACAACCTGGTTATGTGTCCTGGCTGGGGAATCGAACCAGCGACCTTTGGGCTCACAGGCCAGTGCCTTACCCACTGTGCCACCAGCCAGGGCCTACAATGACTTTTTTAAAGTTACAAAACAAGCAAACATGGAAAAGCTCCATAGTCAGGAAAAGTGCTCAATTTTTAAGGGAGCTAAGCTCGCCTAGTGTCTTCTAATGGTCAAACTAAGTTATTGCTCTACCGTTGGACACAGCAAGTGCAGGGAAGATCCTGAGTGTAGTTCAGTAAGGATGGCAAGAATACTTAGTAGACAACATAGCACAAACATTTGCCAAGGTTGTTACAGAATTTATATTAACTGAAATAGTAATTCATCAATGAACTTACATTTAAGGACTTGGTGGTATGTAGCATACCAATATTGAAAGCCAATCAATGGAGGGAATACTAATTTGCATTCATGAGGCATTTTTAACCTCCTCAAAATGTTTTCTACAATTTTATTTGTTCCTCACAATAGTATACAATATAGGAAGATCAAATAGTTTTAGTTTCTTCTGCAGATGATAACACTGAGGCCAGAGGGATTGTGCGTGGCTCAAGGTCAGCTAGATGATCATTGTTTGGGCAAGACCTAGAACCCTGGACTCTAGATTACCAGACTGGCTTTCTTTTCCAGGTGTCTCTGCTGTAGTTGGGGATGAGGCTATGCAAGATAATTTTATATTTAGATGTTTTATTAGGAACCATGACTTAGGGCTCTCTAAATTTTTTCTAGCATTGCTATAACTTGTTTTGTTTCCTATCCTTTTTTATTTTTTGTCCTAACGAGACCACTATTTGGAGAGGTGATTTTTAGCAACAGAGCTAAATTTATGTAAAATAAATTTTTTTCTTATTAATCAAACATATTTTAAACTTTATCTAGTCTTCTAGTCACCACCACGTGTATATATGTGTTGAGTAATTCTACCCTAGAGTAAGAAAACTTGCTGTTTTTATTATTTATTTAAAAGATTTTATTCATTATTTTTAGAGAGAAGAGCAGGGAGGGAGGAAGAAGGGGAGAGAAACATCAATGTATGGTTGCCTTTCACCCACCTCTAGCTGGAGACCTGGCTGGAGAACTGGCTTGCAACGTGGTTATGTGCTCTGAATGGGGAATTGAAAAAGAGACCCTTGGGTTCGCAGGCTGGTGCCAATCCATTGACCCACACCAGCCAGGAGAAAATTTGCTATTTTTAAATTAGTGCTCATAACAAATATATGTATCTAGTTTGATTTTTAAATAATAAAGACAGAGTATGGGTTTATTTTGCTATTTTTCTGGATTATGGTTTTTAAATGACCTTATCAGACTGTAAGGGCTAAGGTTGACAGCATGTCTTGGTCACGTGACCCCAAATTGCCTGGCATTGTGCCTTACTACACACATATTTATTGAATGAATGAAAACAAAAAAAGAAAAAGAAAAACTATGGCCTACTCAGCTTTCTTTACATACATGTGATACTTTCAGTGGTAGTTGTAGAAGGTGCAATCAACAAATACTAATGAGCTCTTAATAACTATGTTAATACAAGGCAGAAAAAACATTCTGAGTCTCTTTGCTTTTCTCTTTCTGAGCAGACCTCTTGAGGAAGTTCTCTTCTTCAGGCAAAAGTTCGCTTTTGCCTATAGTTTGGTAATATCTAGCAAAATAACAAATTCATACAGGATTTACTCAATTCTACTTACAGAAAATGTTTCTACAGATAAATTCCTACATGTGGAAAATAACGTATGTACAGTTATTAAATACAACATATCTTGTGATAGCAAAAGATTATCAAAAAGGGCTAATAACTGAGAAACAACAGCCAACTTATAACTGAGAAGAGTACATATGAAAACATTATATTGTTCATGTGTTCGCACATGACATCTCTCTGTATCACCTCCAAGCAAGGAAATATAATATTTGACTGTCTCTTTGCTCTTCTTCACCAAAATAAACATGTAAAAAAGACTTTCTAAATAAACAAAATAGGTTATAGGCATACTTCACAATATAAAATAAAAATTATTCTTATAAACTATGTTTTTATAAATTGAATAACCCATACATTATTAGATAAATTGGTTCTTTTTAAAATGTTTTATTTATTCATCTGAGAGAGAGAAACACCAATTTGTTTTCCCACTTATTTATGCATTCACTGGTTGTGTCCTTATTATTGGAGAAACCCTGATTCTTCTCACCAATGCAGTAAAAATTACAGATCAGTGAGCCTTTTAAGCACACATGCAAAGTTTATTAGTGGATCAGAAGGCAAAAGCAAAGGTGGTTAGAGCAAGTGTGGCAAAGTTAGGGTGGCCAAAGGCTAGGTGACAGATACCATGTGGTCAGAGGCCTGGTGGCCAGAGGGCCAAGAAAAGAGAGAGTGGCCAGAGATCCCTTGGCCAAAGGCTGGGAGGCCAGTGCTCCTCATTTGGTAAAAAGGCCTAGAGAGGACCCAAGAGAAGAAAACAGAAGAAAGCTAGTCCCTTGTTTGTGATTGGGGAAGTTACATTTTGATTGGTGGGTAAAGGTGGTGCCAGCTTCCCTGGGGAGATGACATTATATTCAAATGTAGGTATGGGTGGGGGTTGTTAGCCTGATTCTTTATCTTGCTCTAGACTATTTGTTCATTTTGCATATGGGGCAGGGGCAGGCAGTTAATTGAGGTTGTTTTAGGGGCTTTTCTTTGGGCACTCTAGTCCCCCTCCTCTTCTAGGCCTTGGGATGAATATCATACAGTCTCAAGGTTTTCCTTTCCCCAGCTAGTGGAGATGACACACAAAAGACTTTCAAGGGCTCCCCCATCTTGCACCATCACAGTTTACTTGTGTTGTTCAGAATGCCTGGCAGCCTTATTGGACCAGGCTCAGGATTACTGGGTCAGCGAGTGAGACATGCCTCCCTTTGCTCTTTGTCTTCTGTATTATTTGTTAGACTGCAATGTTTCAATGGATGAGATGTGTCTCTCTTTGCTTTTAGCTTTCTGTACTGCCAATGGTGAAGGCCCTGCCTTTGCTTCCCTTCTGGCCGCTCATTTGATTGTAACACCCTGACTGGAGATTGAATTCACAATCTTGGTGGATCAGGATACTCAGCTAACTGAGCTACCTAGACAAGATTAAATTTATTCTATTCTAAATTCTTTTGATATAGGTGATTCTATTTCTAATTCATATTTATTGAGCTCACACTAAGAAAGATATACCTATCCACCCAGCAATCAATAAAAGGAAGCTGATATTTTGGGGGAAATCCCCACCTTGTTATTCTCTGAGGCTGGAGTAACTCCAGGACAGAATTTGGTGTACCTAGAAAAGAAAATTACTCAGGAGTTAAAGTCAAGAGTAATGGCGATAGATGCAGCCCATTCTAGCTGTACCTCTGGCTTGAGTATTTTTATCCTCCTTTCTGTTGAGTTTATCCATCCCTAATCCCTTCTTGTTAACTGCCAGTTTACTTTATACTCTTTCATCATAGACTCTCTGTGTTTGAAGCTACATTATCTCAAACTACCCTAGTAAAATGTTGATAAGCTAAAATATTCAAGGATACTTGCTGGGTATATTTCTTCTACTGTTTTTTCTGTTTTCTTTTTCCCTCTTGCTATTTTATAATCTACCCCTCCTCCCGTGGATTTACATGGGTTGGGTATAGGGAGGGAGACTCCTAGAAGGGCATTGGTTTTCAGAGAGAAAGAGAAAGATAAATATTAAAACAACAACAACAACAACCACATCCACAACAAAACAACACTCTGTTTTCTTTGATAGCAACCAGGGAAAATGGAGTCACCGCCAGTTCTTTATTAATGTTTGTCCATCAGGTCTTCATCTCCTATTTTTCCCCATCCCATCACCCATCCTACTTGTAATTATCAAGAAAATGAAAGTTTGTTTCAGACACAGTTGGAAAGTCTCTAAATTTGTCCCAATTTCATAACAGGATCTTGGGGTAAGATCTAGAAAAGCACTTTCTTAAGAGGAGCATGAAGAGCAGCAAGTCCATCTTCCTGCTAATATCTTTTTTTTTTTAAGATTTTATCTCATTATTTCTAGACAGAGGGGAAGGGAGAGAGGCCGAGAGGGAGAGAAGCATCAATGTATGGTTGCGTTCCACCTGCCTCCAGCCACAGACCCGACCGGAGACCGGCCCGCAACCTGATTATGTGCCCCGGCTGGGGAATCGAACCTGCGACTGTTGGGTTCACAGGCCGGCGCCCCATCCACTGCGCTACCAGCCAGGGCTAATATCTTTTTTGTTGTTGTTGTTCTTTGTGCTACTACAGATGTCCCATTTTCCCAAATGATCCCCCACTTCTATAGTCAATCCTGGGGATTGAATTCACAATCTTGGCGTATCAGGATACTCAGCTAACTGAGTTATTCATGTTTATGGGTCTCTCATGTATGTTCTTTAACTAACCACTTCATCTTCTTTCAATCAGTTCCTCCTTCTCCTTCCCTTTTTAGAGCTGTCAGTCTATTCTGTAATTCCAAGACTCTGGTTCAATTTTGCTCATTAGTTTGTTTTGTTCATCAGGTTCCTCTTATAAATGAGATGTATGATATTTGCATTTCACTGACTGATTCATTTCACTGAGCATGATAATCTCCATGCTGTGCCAAAAAGCCAGAATTACTTCTTTCTTTTTGCTTTGTAGTAAATGTACACAGTTATTTAATCCACTCATCTACTGATGAGTACTTAGGCTGTTTCTAATTCTTGGCTATTTTTAAACTATATTTTATTAATTATGCTAATACTGGTGCCCCAATGTTTTCCCCTTTGCTTCCCTCCAGCTGGTTCCCACCTTCCCTCCAGCAATTTCTCCTCTTAGTCATGTCCATAGGCCATGCATATAAATTCTTTGGCTGCTGATAACAGTCCATATAATCTCCATATCTATTCTGTTCCTGTTCTAGTTGTATGCTTTGTTTCTATTTTTTTAGATTCAGTTGTTGATAGTGGTGAGTTTGTTGTCATTTTACTATTCATAGTTTTATCTTCTTTTTCTTAAATAAGCCTCTTTAACATTTTACATAATAAAGGTTTGGTGACCGATGAACTCCTTTAGCCTTATCTTATCTGGGAAGTGCTTTATCTGCCCTTCCATTCTAAATGATAGTTTTGTTGGCTAGATTAATCTTGGTTGTAGGTCCTTGCTTTTCATTGCTTTGAATACCTCTTGCCAGTCCCTTCTTGCCTGCAAAGTTTCTTTAGAGAAATTAGCTGATAGTCTTATGGGAACTCCTTTGTAGGCAACTCTCTTCTTTTTCTCTTGCTGCTTTCAAGAGTCTCTCCTTATCTTTAGCCTTTGGAATTTTAATTATGATGTCTGTCAGTGTGGTCCTTTTTGGGTCTAGCTTGTTTGGAACTCTCTGTGCTTCCTGGTCTTGCATGATTATTTCCTCCACCAAATTAGGGAAGTTTTCTTTCATCATTTTTTTCAAATAAGTTTCTATTTCTTGCTCTTCCTTTTCTCCTTCTGGCATCCATGATTTAGATGTTGGCACTTTTGGAGATGTCCCAGAGTCTTCTTATTCTCTCTTCTTTATTTTTTTGAATTCCTGTTTCTTCATTCTGTATTGGTTGACTTTGTTTCTTGCTTATGTACCAATTCATTGATTTGAACCCCAGTTTCCTTCCTTTCACTATTGGTCCCTGTGGATTTTTCTTTATTTCACTTAGTGTAGCTTCATTTCTTCCCTTATATGCTTGCTGTACTCAGTCATTTCTTTGAGCATCCTTATCACAAGTAGTATTTTGAACTTTGCATTTGATAGATTGGCTACCTCCTTATCCCTTAGTTCTTTTTTTGGAGTTTTGATCTGTTCTATCATTTGGGCCATATTTCTTTGTCTCCTCAATTTGGCAGCCTCTCTGTGCCTGCTTGGTGTATCAAATAGAGCTGCTGAACCAGTTACATTGTAAGGGGTAGAGACTTAGGTATTTGTCAGTTTAGGGCAACCTGTTTTACCACATTGTGGCACTGCATGTGGGGGAGGGGTCACAGAGAGAATAATGCCTCTTGCTCAGTACTCATCTCTTATCCAGTCCAGCTAGAGGGACTGGTGCCCCTCTAGCTGTTGCCCTGGTGATGGTTCCCAGAGTACTTGGGTCTGCGTATGTTCTAGGACTGTGGGGGCCTTCTAAATGGGCTCTTTTGAGAGATGGGCAGTTTTTTTCTGCTGCCCCAACCTAAACTGGTTTTCAGAGCCAGAAGCTATGAGACTTTATTTTTCCAATGCTGGAACCATGAGCTATGTGGTCTTGTTACGGAAACAGAGACAACCTAAGAATATGACCTCCACAAGGCAAGGAGCAGTGAAGAGACTTTATTTAATGCATGTGGTGGGCTCAGTGGAGTACCCTCCAAAGGCTGAGCCCTAAGTTCCATTTTGAACAGGTTTTTATGTAGGTGCACAAGGGGTAGGGTTGCAGTTCTGGCATTAAGCAATGATACAGAAGTAGAGCAGTGAGCATTGGTCATTGTATTAGCTGGATACGAAGGCAGGTATTGTATCAGCCAAGTGTGGTGTTCTGTAATGTTGTATGTTTTATTTCCCTTATGAGTCTAGCAAGGGGCTAGATCATTTCCTAAGTGTCCCTCTTGGCTTTTATTCACCACGTGTGAATGAGGGACCACTTGTTCCACCAGCTGCAGCTGCTCCCTTGCCACCACTGCTGCCTTGTCTCCACATACTGTATCCTCTCAGCCCTGGCTCTGTGTCTCCATCTTTCCTGACAGTCTGAATGAATATTTCTCCTTTAAGTCCTTAGTTGTTAGATTAACATACAGTTCAATTTTCTGGCAGCTCTGTTTTGTTGTTTTGAGATTAGTTGTAATTCTTTTTATGGCTGTGGGAGGAGGTGAAATGGGTTTACCTATGCCTTCATCTTGGCCAGAAGTGATCCAATTTTTGGACACCCTTGTCTTGTTCCTGATATTGTTACAGAGTGGGAGAAGCCAAAAAACCTCCATTCTTTGCAGTTTGGGGTAGAAAACTAAAGTAAGCCATTTTTCCTGAGAGAGGTACTTTGCATATCTATGGCTCATAACTGGTGTCTTGGTTATGCAAATAATTGGATAAACCTCTTACCCCAAGAAGATGGGAGGGTTTTTAAAATTTTTTTCCATAGAATGGTGATGAAGGAATTTACAGGGCCACTTGAAATTTCACAGGTGGCCACCACTGGTCACCCTACTACTGCATCATAGATCACCATCATGGCTTAAAATAGGGCAGCAGACACATGGTCTCTCATTCTCTCTCTCTCTCTCTCTCTCTCCTCTCTCTCTCTCTCTCTCTCTCTCTGATGACCACCTGAAAACTGAGAACTCACCTGATTCGAGAAGTGTGTGAAAGATACTCCCTTAATTGGAAACTATGAATTTATAACTAGAATGCCCTAGTTGTGAACTGTTGAACTGTTGTTGTGTGTCTGAAAAATGGTACCATGTGCTTATCTGTTTTAAAGCTAGCCTAATCGGACAGGACTGTATATTTTGGGTGTTTTCAAAGAGAGTGGGATTTAATGGCACAATTGCACCTTTATATAAATCTGTATACCTCTCAAATAAACAAAATACCTTCCCTTTTCACCAAACTCTGTTATTAAGAGTCATTGCTGGTGGCAGGCAAAATGGGCCCATTAAAACTGAGAATCCTCCAAAGGGTCCTGTTACAATCTTAGGGGGCAAGCTTTCAGAATTTTCCCATTAAGTATAATGTTGTAAATAGTGCTGCTATGAACATAGGGGTACATAAGTTCTTTTGAATTGGTGTTGCGGGGTTCTTAGTGTACATTCCCAGCAGTGAAATCCTGATTCAAAAGGCAGATCCAATTTTAATTATTTTTTAGGAAATTTTATACCTTTTTGTTTTATTTTTTTTCACAGTGGGTGCACTAGTCTGCATTCCCATCAACAGTGCACTAGGATTCTCTTTTTTCTACATCTTCATTAGTTAGCATTTGTTGTTTCTTTTTTTTTTTTTTAAAGATTTTATTTCATTATTTTTAGAAAGAGGGGAAGGGAAAGAGGCAGAGAGGGAGAGAGACATCCATGTAGGTTGCTTTTCACCTGCCTCCAGCTACAGACCTGACTGGAGACCTGGTTTGCAACCTGGTTATGTGCCCTGACTGGGAATCGAACCTGCGACCTTAGGGTTCACAGGCCGGCGCCTTATCCACTTTGCCACCAGCCAGGGCACATTTTTAGTTTTTTAAGGAAACCCCATACTGTTTTCCACAGTGGCTGCACCAGCCTGCATTCCCACCAACAGTGCACCAGGGTTCCCTTTGCCCCACATTCTCACCAACACTTGTTTGTTGGTTTGTGATGATTCCCATTCTGACAGGTATGAGGTGGTATATTATTGTGGTTTTAATTTGCATTTGTCTGATGGTTAGTGATGTGGAGCATTCTTTCATATGCCTTTGGGCCCTTTGTATGTCTTTCTCAGAGAGGCGTCTGTTCAGGTCCTTTGCCCAGTTTTTAATTGGGCTGTCTGTCTCCCTCATGTTGAGTCACATTAGTTCTTTATGTATTTTGGAGATCAAACCCTTGTCTGAGGTATCATTGACAAATATGTTTTCCCATACAGTTGGTTCCCTTTGAATTTTGCTGATGGTTTCTTTAGCTGAACAGAAACTTTTCAATTTGATATAGTCCCATTTGTTTATTTTTTCTTTTATTTCCTTTGCCCTTGGAGAAGTATCAGTAAACATATTTCTGCATAGGATATCCAAGGGTTTACTGCCTATATTTTTCTCCCAGACCTTTATGGAGGCACTGCTTATGTTTAAGTCCTTTATCCATCTTGAGTTTATTCTGGTGTGTGGTGTAAGTTGGTGATCTAGTTTTATCTTTTTGCATGTTGCTGTCCAGTTCTCCCAACACCACTTGTTGAAGAGACTGCTTTTATTCCATTTTATGTTCCTTCCCCCTTTGTCAAATATTAATTGACAATAGAGTCCTGAGTTAATTTCTGGGTTCTCCATTCTGTTCCATTAATCTATATGTCTATTCTTATGCCAGTACCAGACTGTTTTGATGACAGTTGCCTTGTAGTATAGTTTGAAGTCTGGTATTGTGATTCCTCCTACCTTGTTTTTCTTTCTCAAGATTGCTTTGGCTATTTGTGGATGTATCTGGCTCCATATGAATTTTTAAAATATTGTTTCTATCTCTGCGAAGTATGTCATTGGTATTTTAATTGGGATTGCATTGAATCTATAGGTTGCTTTGGGCAGTATGGACACTTTAATGATGTTAATTATTCCTGTCCATAAACATGGTATATGCTTCCATTTATTTGTAACTTTCTTAATTTCTTTCTTCAGTGTACTGTAGTTTTCTGAGTACAGGTTTCTTACCTCCTTGGTTAAGTTTATTCCTAAGTACTTAATTTTTCTTGTTGCCACAGTAAATGGGATTTGTTTTCTAGCTTCTATATCTGATGTTTCATTATTGGTATACAAAAACACTTTTAATTTCTGAATATTGACTTTATATCCTGCCGTTTTGCTAAATTTGTTTATTAGGTCGAGTAAGTTTTCGGTGGCGTCTATCAGGTTTTGTATATACACTATCATATCATCTGCAAATGATGACAGTTTGACTTCCTCCTTTCCAATTTGGACACCTTTGATTCTTTTTTCTTTTTTTGATAGCTATGGCTAAAACTTCCAAAACAGTGTTGAACAGAAGTGGAGAAAGTGGATAGCCTTGTCTTGTTCCTGATCTTAGGGGGAAAGTATGATGTTGGCTTCAGGTTTCTCATATATGACCTTTATTGTGTTGAGGTATGTTCTCTCTATTCCCATTTTGCTAAGTGCTTTTATCATAAATGGTTGCTGTCCTTTATCAAGTGCTTTTTTATCATCTATTGATATGATTGCATGGTTTTTGTCTTTCATTTTGTTGATGTGGTGTATTACATTTATTGACTTGTGAATGTTGTACTATCCCTGCATCCTTGGGATGAAGCCCACTTGATCATAGTGTATGATCTTTTGGGTGTATTGCTGAATCCAGTTGGCCAATATTTTGTTGAGAATCTTAGCATCTATGTTCACCAGAGATATTGGCCTGTAGCTTTCTTTCTTAGTTGTGTCTTGACCTGGTTTTGGGATTAGAATAATATTGGCCTCAGAGAAAGAGATTGGGAGTCTTCCCTCTTCTTGGATTTTTTGGAATAGACTGCATAGGTTAAGACTTAATTCTTCTCTAAATGGCTAACCAGATGCACCTGTCTAGCCATCTGGTCCGGGGCTCTTGTGATTTGGGAGATTTTGGGTTACTTCTTCAATTTCACTAGTTGTTATTGGTCTATTCAGGCTTTCTGCTTCTTCTGAATTCAGTTTTGGTAAATTACACATTTCCAGGAATTTGTCCATTTCACCCAGGTTGTCATATTTCTTGTCACATAGTTGTTGGTAGTAATTTCTTATAATCTTTTGTATTTCTGAAGTACCACTTGTGATTTCTCCTTTGTCATTTCTGATTCTGTTTACTTGGGTCCTCTCTATCTTTTTCTTGATGAGTCTGGTTAAAGGCTTGTCAATTTTCTTTATTTTTTCGAACAACCAGCTCCTGGACTTGTTGATTATTCCAATTGTAGATTTAGTCTCCAAGTAATTTAATTCTGCTCTGATCTTGATGATTTTCTTCCTTCTACTTGCTCTGGGCTTTGTTTGTTGTTGCTCCTCCAGTTCTTGCTGCTTTATGGTTAGGTTAGCTTCTTGTGATCTTTTTAAGTATTAATTTCCCTCTGAGGACTGTCTTTGCTGTGTCCCATAGGTTTTGGACTATTGTGTATTCATTGTCATTCATTTTCAGAAACTTTTTGATTTCATCTTTGACCTCATTGTTAACTCATTCCTTACTCAACAGCATGTTATTCAATCTCCATGAGTTAGAGTGTTTTTGTTTTTTTCCCTTGAAGTTGGTTTCTATTTTCAACCCATTGTGATCTGAAAAGATGCTTTGTATGATTTCAATTTTCCTGTATTTGTGAAGGCTTGTCTTGTGACCTACCATGTGGTCTATCTTAGAGTATGTTCCATGTGCATTTGAAAAGAATGTGTATTTTGCTTCTTTGGGGTGAAAGGTTCTGTATATATCAGGTCCATTTCCTCTACAACATTGTTCAATGCCACAACCTCTCTGGGGATTTTTTGTTTGGAAGATCTGTCCATTGTTGATAGTGGGGTATTAAAATCCCCTACTCTGAGTGTGTTACTGTCTATATCCTTCTTGAAGTCCTCCAAGGTTTTTCTTATATATTTTGGAGCTCCTATGTTGGGAGCATGTATGTTTACCAGAGTTTTATCTTCTTGATGGATTGTTCCCTAAAGCATTATGAAATGTCCTTCTTTGTCTCTTTTTATGGCCTTCATTGTAAAATCTATTTTGTTTGAAATAAGTATTGCTACTCCAGCCTTTTTATCATGTCCATTGCTTGATATATATTTTTCCATCCCCTCACTTTCAATCTGTGTGGATCTTTTGTTCTCAGGTGGGTCTTTTGAAGACAGCATATATGTGGGTTATGTTTTCTTATCCATTCTGCTACCATATTTCTTTTGATTGGCACATTTAATCTATTCACATTTAAGGTTATTATTGATTGATACTTATTTATGGCCATTTCCCCCCCTTTATACCTGTGTTCCTCTCTGTCTCTCTCTGTTTCTTCACTTATTTAAAGCAGACCTTTTAGCATTTCTTGCCATGCTGGTTTGGTAGAGATGTATTCTTTTAGTCTTATTTTGTCTGAGAAACTCCTTATTTCTCCTTCCATTTTGAATGAGGGAGCCTTTCTGGGTAGAGTATTCTTGGTTGCAGGCCTTTGTTTCCCATTACTTGGAATATTTTTTGCCATTCCCTCTGGCTTGTATTGTTTCTGTTGAATAATCATTTGATAACCTTATTGGAGCCCCCTTATATGTTATTTGCTGTTTCTCTCTTGATGCTTTTAGGATTCTCTCTTTACTTTGAAACTTGCCATTTTTTAAAATTTAATTTTATTGTTGTTTTATTACATTCATCCCCTTTTTTCTTCTCTCTGTCCCCTTCTCCACCCACCCACTCCCCCACAAAGTCTATCCCACTTGTCCATGTCCATGGTTCTTCCATACTAGTTCCTTGACTGAACTGCTCCCCTTCTTGCCTCCTTCTCTCCCCCTTCACTCCCCTCTGCCCACTGGAGATCTAGTCATTATATTCATGTATCTGGCTCATACGGAATTTTGAAGAGTTAATTCAAAAAATTAAAAATATGCCATTAGCTTACATAATTTTTACATGTTAGATGATAATGTTTTAGATGTATTGTAGCCAAATTAAGCAGATTTTTAAATTTTTTATTACTTATTTTACTCTGGAATGCTATTTTGGTGAAATATATAACAGAAATAATGTAATGCAGAACTCTTGTGAAAGTTGTTCTAGAGACAGTGCCAAACCCATAGTAAAAAATAAAGTTGGTTTTTGACTCAGCTCCTCCCCACTCTGATAATAATACTCAACTTTATTTTAAACTACTGGAATTACAACTTATTCTTTCTGGAGTTTTCCATCTTAAATAGTAGATTTATTTATTTATTTAGGCTGTGCACAGGTCTTCTTTCAATACCCTGTTTTTCCTCTACATGTGTTTTACAAGTTGAAGGCTTCAGAAACAATGGCACTTGCTGTGCTCAGCTGGTCCCCAGAGTAGAAATTATTATGTCTACTAAGTTGAGGTAAAAATAAAAAATCCCTAGGATTTAAATAATTTTGTAGAATAGTATTCTAGCTATTTTTTGAACTTGTGGTTTACTTCCTATGTGGTCCTAAACTAACCCCTGAACTATTTAAGAGTCTGCTGAGGTAGAGATTAGGTCTGTTCCCATTTCAATAATAAAGTTTCCTATAGCATTCATTCCTTTCCCCAAGTATTCCCAGTTTGAGGGCCTTCATAACTGGAAATGTATACTTCCATGATTTAGTTGAAAGAAATCTCATCTAATTTACATGCTAATGTGAAAATATATATTGTCTATGTACACAAATTATATAGTTTAGTAGTTTGCAAACTCCATCCAAATTGGTCTTCATTCTCAACATCTTTTCTAACCTAAAGATTGACTAATTTCACAACACACCCTTGACCGGTTGGTTGCTATTTAAAATATATATTGCTAACAAAATCCATATATTATACACCTATAAGCACAAATTTGTAACAGTGAATAAGAAAAATACCATGTCTTCTATGTAATATGCATTCACATTTTCTTAGGTTTTTCTTCTTCCTTAACTACATTCAATTTTTCTGAGTTATTGCAAGTAACTGGATTTTCCCATATTGTGAAATGATTCCAATTTAAGAAAACTTAACCTGCAGTAATGCAGATACAAGTAATATACAAAATTGTACCTTATTAATAAAATCTATTTACAACAAGATCACTTTAAAGCATTCATAAGTTAAAGTTGGTTCTTATCCATTCAGCTTCCCTATGTCTTTTGATTGGTGCATTTAATTCATTCACCTTTGTACTTGTGTTCCTGTCTGCCTCTGTTTCTTCATCTTCTTAAAGCAGACCCTTTAGCATCTCTTGCAATGCTGGTTTAGTGGAGATGTATTCTTTTAGACTTTTTTTGTCTGGGAAACTCCTTATTTCAAAATGAAACTTGAACTTCCATTTTGAATGACAGTGTTGCTGGGTAGAGTATTCTTGGTTGTAGGCCTTAGCTTTTCATTGCTTGAAATATTTTTTGCCATTCCCTTCTGGCTTGTTGTGTTTCTGTGGAGAAATCAGCTGATAACCTTATGGGAGTCCCCTTGTATATTATTAGCTGTTTCCCTCTTGCTGCTTTTAGGATTCTCTCCTTGTCTTTGTAATTTGCCATTTTAATGATGATGTGTCTTGGAGTGGTTCTGTTTGGGTTCATCTTCCTTGGGATTCTCTGTGCTTCCTGAACTTGTGTAATGTTTTCACTCATCATGTTAGGGAAGTTTTCTATCATTACTTTTTTGAACAGGTTTTCTATTCCTTGTTTCTCTTCTCCTTCTGGTATCCCTATGATACAGATATTATTGCATTTCATGTTGTCCTGCAGCTCTCTTAAAACCTCTTAATTCTTGTTTAGCCTTTTTTTCATTTTGTTGTACTGTCTTGGAATATTTTTCTACGTTGTCCTCCAGCTTGCTGATTCGATCCTCTGCTTCCACTAGCCTGTTATTGATTCCTTCTACTATATTCTTCAATTCAGAAATTGTGTTCTTCATTTTCTCCTGGCTCTTACTGATAGTTTCTCTGTCCTTTTTAATGCTAGTGTAGTTCTCAATAAGTTCCTTGTAGCTTCCCTGGAGTTCTTTGTAGTTCCCCTGGAGCTGTTGGTAGTTTTCTTTGAGCTGACTGAGCTCATTGAGCTTCTCTATCATCATTATTTTGAATTCCATGTCTGATAGTTTGCTTGCCTGTGTTTCATTAAGTGATATTTCTGGGAATTCCTCCTTTCCTTTTGGTGATGGACTGTTTCTTTTTCTCCCCATTTTTAGGTTTCATTATAATCCAATCAGACTGTGATCAGCTGTCAGGCTAAGGAACTGCTAGGCTGGAAGTATTGATTTAGTTGTAATCCTATCAATCTCTGATCCACCACCAGGCTCAGACGCTGCTTGGGGTGACATACCAATTTAGTTGTAAATCAATAAATCAATAAATCAGCTACCAACTTAAGGCCTTTCTGGGCTAGACAAGGAGGTTTAATTGTATTCCAATTGATCAGCCACCAGCTCAGGTGCAGCCTGGTGGGACAGATTCAGATGTAAATCAATGAATCTGTGATCAGCCCCCAGCATAGGAGCCACTAGGGTAGGCAGCAAGACCCAATTATAACCTAATGAATCTGTGATTGCCTGCCAGTCTCAGGAGCCACTGGGCTAGACAGCAAGGTTCAATTGTAATCCAATGAATCCATGATTAACCACTCTTCTCAGGTGGTGCTTGGATTGACAGTAAAATTCTACTGTCAATGAATCTGTGATCAGCTGCCAGGCTAAGGGGCCACTGGGCTAGACTGAAAGATTCAATTGTAATCCAATGAGCTTGCAATTAGTCACCAGGCCCAGAGGCCAGTGGGAGGGACAAACCAACTCAGTTGTGAATCAATGAATCCACCATCAGCCACCAGGCTCACTTGCCACCGTGTGAGGCTGAATGTCTGACCCAGCTGTAAGTCATAGGGTTTGTAATGAGCTGCCAGGCCCAGGCTCTGCTGAGCAAGAAGGACTGATTCAGTTGCAAAGAAAGGAATCCACGATCAGCCACCAGGCTCACTTGCCTCTGTGTAGGTCTGACTGACTGACCCAGCTGTAAATCAGAGAGTTTGTACTCAGCCACCAGGCCCACCAGGCCCACCAGGCCCAGGTGCTGCTGGGCAGGAGATATCGCTTCAGGTGCCAACTATTGTATCTATGCTCAGACAGGCAGGGAGAGATTTATTTAGATGTAAATTAGAGAATCATGATCAGGCTCTAGGGTACAGGCACCCCTGGGTGGGGCAAATTGCTTCCAGTGGGTGGGGCTTTGAGGACCCCCCTACCGAAGCGGCTTAGTGCAGTACAGTCCACCTGCCTGAGGTGTAACATATTCTCACTTCATACTGGCTACTACTACTTTACATGGGAAAGGGAGCTTTGATAAAAGATTCACTTGGGGTTGGGGGTGGGATGGTGAGAGAAGAGCCTTGAAACCAATCTCTGAATGCAGTTAGAAAGAACTTGGAGGGCACCATAGAGGCAACCATATGTTGATGGGTCTCTTCTGCTCTTTGTCTTTCCCTTTCCTCTCTCTCTAAAAATAAATAAAATCTTAAAAAAAGAAAAACAGGAAGAAGTTGGAAATGTACTAACAGACTTGAGTTCAAGTATTACTTTGTCAATTTTATATAGCTGGGTGCCTTTGATATGCTTCTTACTTTCTGTACATCACAGTTTACTTAGCTCCTAAATAAGAACATTAATATCCCCTTTTCATGGCTGTGTGAAAATTAAAATAGAGATTCCCTGAAAATACTTAGCACCTAGCAGGTCATGAATAAGTTGATCTACTTTGGTTAATGTTTTCAGGGTTGGGTACAAGATGAAGCAGAAGAAAGAAAAAGAAGTGTAAATATGGGAAATAAATAAGAAGATTGGTAATTCTTAGGTAATTGAGTAGGAACTCCACATCTCTATGAAAAATGGTCAAAAACTGCAAAAGGAGGTGGTATCAAAATCACAAAGATTACAGGAATGGGGGGAAGAAGAATGGGATCAAGGTTAGAGTCCTTCCCCAGAGGAGAGGAATTTTTGTGTGTAGGGTGAAGAAGAAGGAAGTGAACTGACTGTGGAGAGGGTAGGGTAGGATACTCAATCAGTGGTGGGGGAAGAATCTTAATAAATGTCCAGAGTAATATATGGGCCAAAAATCAGAAAAGTGACGTTGAAGGATAAAAAGGAGAAAGGAGGAAGTTGTAGGTAGTGCTGGAAAAAGCTGAGCAGTTGGTATAGTAAATATGATTAGACCTTCTGTCCACACCCTCAAATGCCTCTGCCTAAATGAATAACAGATGCTGGAGTACTGTTTCAATGTGCTTAGGAAGGTTTAACAAAAATCAAAAACTTTATTAAAAAATGGTTGTAAAGGTAACACTTGTAAAACATTTGAACAAAAATTGAAAAAATGTGACAAAAAGGTCACTCAGCTTTTGCTTCTTGGCCACTAACATGCCATTCAGACTGAGGAAGACCTGGAAACTCTGGGGCCACATGAGTCACGGCCGGCATAACCATAGTAAGCACAGGAGGTCGAGATAATGCTGGTGGCTTGCATCCTTACAGGATCAATTTTGACAAATATCACCCATGCTACTTTGGGAAAGTTGGTATGAGGCATTACCACTTAAAGAGGAACCAGAGCTTCTGCCTCACTGTCAACCTTGAAAAACTGGACCTTGGAATACCTCCAGCCCTTCTCCACTGGTGGTCATTGATAAACTTTTCAGAGTTTTCTCTATCTCTTGCCCATATCCTTCCCAGGACTACTGTCACCACTGTATATCTGTCACCATTTCAACTCAAACTGTTAATCACTTTTATACTTTACACTCTTCTTCAGACAAAAAACTTTTCCCATGTATGTACCTGTAACTTGCCAGCTTTCTTCTTATTTTGCATATTGGCAAACCAAGAAAATAAAAATTCCTGGAAGTGTTTCTCATTGTGATAGATCCTCAGTGTCAAAATTTTTCTAAAACTGGAAACTGAGAACTGAGGTTTGCCACATTAGAATGTGAGTGTTTTTTTGTTCTAGGGAGAGGTGCATAGTTTTCATCTTAAAGATATCTTTGACACAAAAATATATATCAACATTCCTGTTCTTTGTTGTTGGTGTGAGGGAAATGTAGTTGGCCCAGCATCATTAGGATATTTTTCTATGCTCTGTTTCAGAGCCATGCTTCCTTCAGCCACCAACAATAGGAATTTAGGGAAGTAAATGTTTTCTCCTGCACATCCCTCCACACCCGTACCATCCACCATTCCTCTGTTAAAATTAGTCCCATTGAATAAATATATGATTGCATTGTTAAAAAAAGAAAAGAAAAACTGGACCTTGGTCAGTGAGCAGACACTGGGTAAATGCTGCCAAAAACCAGGCTGTAGCCACTCCCATCATTGATGTCGTGCAATAAATAGGGCTACTACAAAGTTCTGGGGCAGGGAAGGCTCCCAAAGCAGCCTGTCATTGTGAAAGCCAAATTCTTCAGCAGAAGAGTTGAGGAGAAAATCAATTAAGAGTGTTGGTGGGGCTTGTGTGCTGGTAGCTTGAAAGCCACATGGAGGGAAGTTTATTAAATTCTCATAAGTGCTTTAGTCTTCTGGTCTGAGTGTAGTTTCTTTGGCACTTCTCCCTATGTGACGGAAACCTGCCTAACATGTCTGAGGAGTTATGGGTATGAGGACCAGGGCTCCTTTGCCAACACCCCTGAGAAAAAAGTGTGCAAGAGATAGCACCAACACTTGGAGGCCTTGACTTTGTTATTTGACTTGAACTTTTCATTTATACAGTGAAAATGATAGCTGTTGGTGGTGTTGTGTGTGTATAGATAAATATAAAATAGTTGAAAGCCTCCCCCCCCAAGTCACTCAATAATTCGGGGCCACAGAGGCAATTTTGCTCACTTTGATGTATTTTCTTCCAGCTTTTAAACATATATGCCATAGCTGTATGAATTTTGAATCCTTTCCCCCCTCAAATTCTCATTTTTCAATGTTATATCATTGGAAGATATTCTTTTAAACATTTTTTTTCATAACCATTGCTTTGAATGGATACATTCCAACTTACTAAATCAGGTGTTTGTAATTTGGACATTAAGTTTGTTTACTTTTCTGGTTTATCATCAACAAGGTGATAATGATTATCATCCAGATAATCCTCTATTTCCTAGAATCATAGACTCCTCTTTTCCAGGGGGGATTCCATCCTTTCATTATCCTCATTTCAGGCAAGACTTCAAGGGAGCCAGAGACAAGTTCTTAAAATGAAAGGCCTTGGGAGCTTGTTTGTAAGTTAGCACCCACTCAGCTACTACCCAGCCCTTCTGTGTCTGGGCATTTAGCTATTCCAGGACCATATAAAAGCACAGAGGGAGGGTGTCCCACTGGTCAGGGAGCTTAACTAGCCCATAGATGGAGCATAGAGGTAGGAAACTCTTCTTTTCAAAGTAGTCTAAGAACTCCTACATATGACATTTTCTTGGTGTCAATAACTTTTAGTTGAAACCCACATGTTTTGGTTCTGCCCTGCTAGGAGGATAGGCCACCCAGAGGCAAGGTGGCTGTCATTTTGAGTGGTTAGAAATTCTGCCCCTATTCAACTGCTTTTCTGCACATTTTTCTAGTTGGGTAGAACATTTTGAAAATGTGTGGGCTTTCTTTTTGTAATTTGATGGAGGTATTCATGGGTAGGGCAAAGATATAAGACAGTCTTCAAAGTATAACCTGCACAATGAAGAATTGCCCCTCACCCAGATTCTTGTGTCTCCTAGGACGCTTCATGTAGGTGAAACCTATGCTTAATTATCTGAGTCTAAAATTTAATACAGTTAAAAATAGTTTTAATATATAATAAACTTTCTAGGAATGCAATTACAGTTTTGTGTAAATCTAGGGAAGACTGTGACTTTGTTAGGTGAGCTGTTCAACATTTTGTCACTTCACTGATGGCAACTCACTGGAAATATTCTCCCCTGTAGTACACTAGCCCATGTACAGCAGCTCCATCCTCATGGCTCCTTGCCTGAGGTGCCCACAGCTGCATGCTTATCCCAGGTTCTAGTTTAGTGAGTCCTCAATACTCACATGCAATAATATTGTATATGTTATAGTACAACAAATTACTTTTCATTTCCTTTTATTTTACAGACGAGGAAGCATGTTGGTTCTTTTAAAGTTCTACGTATGTAGGTAGGCTATATTATCTATGATTTCAAATCAGCATAGTAAGAAACTTTACAAAATATTTGTTATAAAAAAGGTTGAAGATTGAGAACCTCAGTTCTAATCAGTCTCACAGTATTTGGCTTTTCCCCACCTTTGCCAGGACCAGTCAAAAAGAAGTGCCCCACCCTTTCCTCAAGAAGCCCCATCTCCTCTCCCAAAATCACTCCCCTGAGCAAAGGACACACACACACACACACACACACCTTCTACAACCAGACCTAGTCAGGAGCCTCTAGAACTGTCAGAAGGCCTGCACTTCCCCAACTGTCTCTAGAGCTCCCAGTTCGTCCTTGGTGAATAAATATTGATTGCCAGACTGCAGATATATAGACTGCAGAAGATAATGCAGGCTTCTGTTCACTTCTTGGAGGTTCTTTTGTCTTTTTGTGTGTGTGTTTTTAAACCTCTTACTCTCTTAATTTCTCCCCTTCATAGTTCTCTCGCCATCTTTTGTTCCAGTCCTCTCTCCGAGTTCCCTTCCCGGAACAGGCGGGTAGCAATGCTGCTGAAACCTCGCAGCCGCTCTGGTCTCCTGGCTCTCTCGCCCCCGCCCAACTTCTGTCGACTTGGGTGGTTCGGGGCCTCCACCCTTCTTCTACCCTCCTCTCTGCTGTCCGACCCTGGCTTCTCCTTTTCCATCTGTCTTCTCCTCCAGGCCTTCCACCTTTGCCTCTGTCCTCTGATCCAGATCTAGAGTTGCCTTCTCTTTGTGCAATGGTCTTTCTCCACCGGCATCCCAGATTCCTTGTCTCAGCGCCAGCTCTTGCGCCTTGGGCTTGGCTTTCCTCGACCCCACTGCGAGTCCCATTGGAGCGCGCGGGAGCATCAGCATTCCTTCTGCGCACATCCCTACCACCCACCGCGCGGAGTGGGCGGTCCAGGGCGGGGCCGGGGTCCAGGGCGGCTCCCCAAGCTCGGGGATGTGGGAGGGGCCCTTCCCCCCTCCGCTCCCTCCCCACTGCTTCTCAGCTCTAACCCCCGCCAGGTCTTCTCCCGCACCTTCCTAGTCCCTCCGCCCTGGAGCTTTCCGGGTCCCCGGCGCCGCCTCTGGGCTCTGGGCTCCCACAATCGCCACCGCCACCGCGGGGAAGGAGAGACGGGGGTGGTGTTGACGAAAGCGAGAGAGGACGCCGAGACCCAGGCTGGGCCAGAGCCCGGATTCTAGAAGGAGGATTGGGAGGAGGGAATAGGTGGAGGAGAGAGGAGGAAGAGCAGGGAGGAGCGGCAGGGCCTGGGGCCTTGAGGCTGGGGACAGCCGGGGAGCTGGGCTGGCGCGCCGAGGTAAGATCGGGCCGGAGCAGGACTGGGAGGGACACGGGGAGGGCCAAGCCAGGTATCGGGGGCTGGGGGAGCGCAAGGGCAGCGGGGAGGCGGTCGAGAGCTGGGTTAGCGGGCCGGAGAGCTGCTGGGGCCAGGGGAAAGGAGGTGGTGAGAGGTGGAGTCCCGGGAGGGTGGGGAACCGAGAGAGGCTGGAGGAGGGTGGGGACAGGCTTTCTCTCCTCCTTTCCCCTCACCCATCGGGACTCCGCCCCCGCCTCCCTCGCGGGGTGCTATCTTCTCGGGCTGAGCCGGGTCTGAGCCTAGGAGCTAGGGCTGAGAGGCCGGCCACCTTCCTGTCTGGGTGGTGCCCACTGGGCTTGGTGAGGTTCTCATGGGCGCCTCTCACTCAGATGCTGCTGCTGCTGCTGCTGCTACTGCTGACACCGCTCTTCCTCAGCCTCCGGGGCGTGGGCGGGGCGCAGACCCCCAACGCCACCTCAGAAGGTGCATCCTTCATCGGCGACCTCCAACATCCCTCCACCTTTCCTGGTCCTCATTCCTATACCGTCGGTCTGGCAACTGTCTGCTTGGCCCACTTTACTACTCCTAACTGCCCTTCATCACTCCACATCACTACACTGGGCCACCTTTCAATAACCCTGCGTTATTTCCTCAATCCCACCCCTTTTCTGGCCCTACATTACTTCCCCAGTTCTCCCCTTCCCAGTTGCCAATTCTAGTTTCTCCCCGGTGGCCTTATAAGACCCTCCTCTCATCTCACCCTAATTCAACTCAAATGTCCTCCTTGAGGCTTTCTCACACTCCTATGATTTCTCAATTACTTTTTTCCTTACCCGCAATCAACACCCTTCTCTCCCACTTGGTGGCCTCTCTCAGTAGCCTTACCCCCAGCTTATTACTGCCTGTCCAGTACCTGTGAGCAGAGTTCTGTTCTGTACCCACCTCTACTTCCACCCTCTAGCATCTCATCCCAACCCTCTGTCCTCTACCAGTCCATTAACCACACCTTAAGCTCTCCTGCATTTGTGCCTGGTGACCCTGTCTTTTCCTTTTTTCCCAATATTCCTCTCTTTACTCTTTCTTGACTCAACCCTCAGGTTGCCAGATCATACACCCACCCTGGGAAGGGGGCATCAGGTATAGGGGCCTGACTCGGGACCAGGTGAAGGCCATCAACTTCCTGCCGGTGGACTATGAGATTGAGTATGTGTGCCGGGGGGAGCGAGAGGTGGTGGGGCCCAAGGTCCGAAAGTGCCTGGCAAATGGCTCCTGGACAGATATGGACACACCCAGCCGCTGTGGTGAGTAGCATCCCAAAGCCCCTCCCTTCTTCAAGACCATTCCTCTTCTTGCCTCAAACTTAGCATTACTGTTTGCCAGTCAGCACTTCAAATCCAGTGTAATTAAATTTACAAATACATTTATTATAAGAGGGACTTTACTATGTGCAGTGCAAGGTAGTAAAGTTAGTGGCCTGCACATTTCATTTCATCCTTCTTTCATATTATGTCACCGACCATTGATAAAATAACCTGATTATTCATCTTATGAGTTATTTTCTTGGAGGACTATTTGTGGTAGATTATGCAAAAATATTCTAAGATGATTTCATCACATTTCCAAATACTTCTGTCTCCAATGCAGAGACCACATACCGAAGAAACAGAATCTAGTTTAACATTAATATAAGCCAACAAAATAAGAAAGGCAAATCTGTGCATCTAAAGTCACATACATCCACCCATCACAAAGCCAGAGAAATATCCACTAAAGAGATTCCATTTTATGTGCTTATAGCTGTATCTTGGCAATGCTTTTTCCTTTTTTTCCTGTGGGAATGTGTGGATGCTTCCAGGGCTAAGAAAGGACTGGAAGCTGAGAGACCAATCCTTTTCACAACAGACTTTCTGCACTCTAGGATGCTTGTGGGTCTAAACCCACAGCTGAGCCTCCTGCTCTCTTAAGGGGAAGGAGCTTTCTCCAACCTGCTTCTCTCTTATTTTCCTATCTCTCCACAGTCCGAATCTGCTCCAAGTCTTATTTGATGCTGGAAAATGGGAAGGTGTTCCTGACGGGTGGGGACCTCCCAGCCCTGGACGGAGCCCGGGTGGATTTTCGGTGTGACTCTGACTTCCATCTGGTGGGCGGCTCCCGAAGTGTCTGTAGTCAGGGCCAGTGGAGCAGCCCCAAGCCCCACTGCCAGGGTGAGGGGAACAACTAGCTGCCTGCATGCAGCTGATGAGAGTGTAGAGTGGGCTGGGAATGGATGGAAAGGATGGGTGCTATACAAAACTGGGGCTCTGGGGAGGCAGAAGTGAAAACCCAACTCCTTCCTCCATCCATCTGCCTCAAAGTTCCTCCTGCAGTTTCTACTCTACCTGTGTTGGTTTGGGGCTCTCCTTTCTTTTTATGTCTTCTCCCTGCTCATAGTTATTGGACCTCATGTTTTTTTTTTTTCATTATGAATCTCAACCTCCATCACCCTTCTTAAGATTTAAATACTCAATTTTCCCCTAGCTTCACACCCTTTCTCTAAACTTAGAACTTTCTGTGCATAAACCTCTTCTAGAATTGATCTCTCTCCATTCATTGTATAACTGAATTATTGTACAGACCTAGAAATAAATCATGTCATACTTAGAAAGTTGATAAGATTGGGAGGAATATCTGGGATGGCAAATTATCAAAACAAAATAAAAAATGCTTAAAACTGGGGACAGAACTCGGAGCATTAAGGACAATCCAGGGATGGGGGAGTTAGCCCTCTTCTCTACCTTCAAGATAACCTCATCATTCTCCCAAGGGAGTTGGTCCTTTGTCCATCACCTTTTCTGCCATATAATTCAGCAAATTTCCCCCTTTATTGGTCATCCAGATTTTCCCTCTGCAGCCTCCTCTCCTGGGATGCAAGCATACCTTTTGCTTCCTCTACCCTTGTAGAGTTTCAACACATTCTCAGATTCTCATGTAGGTTATCATTCCATTCTGGAAATTAGAAGTCCCATTAAGTTGTGGGTTAACTATGAAGGGAATGAAATTCAAGCTTCAGAATTCCTCATTTACACAGGCCTCTTCTTGTGCTCTAATAATGTGTTCACATGGCCATAGGTTTTAAAAATTGCTTCAGATATTTTAACAGAAGTAGCTTAAAACCACTTGTATTTGTAATTGTTTTCTCTAAGAGACAGACCTCAACTTTTATAATATTTAGGCTCCACAAACTAGGATCTGCCCATGTCTTAGCTGTAGGCATTTCTGTCTCAAATTCTGTTGTTTTACGAAGAATAAAAGAAGAAAACCAGTAAGTCCTGACCCACAGTCCACCTTGCTTTTACCCCCAGGCACTCTCCCCCTCAGAAAGGCAGGCTTCTGCTCTCCCCTCTTCCCGTCTTCGGCACGAACAGGTGTGGGAGGGGGCTGGGGATGAGGCCAGGGAAGCTGGGCACTAGTGGTAACTCTTCTCTGATCCCGTCTTTCCTGCTGCCAGTGAATCGAACACCACACTCAGGTGAGCTGAGAAACCCTTATCTCGTGCACTGCAATACCTTGCTCCATCACTCTTCACCCTCCACCCGCCGGCATTCTGCCCCTAGGCTACGGGATCGGGTTTCCTATCCCACCTTCCCCCAGCCACCCCAGTTTGCTGCCGGCTCTTCTTTCCCTACCTGTTCCCTGCCTCTAGCCGGGGTTTTAGCCAGGCCATGGCCCCTCCCATCTCCCTGCCTGATTGCCCTTCCCTCTGCTCCGCCTTCTCCCAGCTCTGCATCTGCCCAATGGCAGAGTCCCAGCAGGGGGCAGCAAGGTGCTGGCATATCCTGAGCTTCCCCCTTGTCCTTCCCTTTGGGGTTCCTGCTGACCCTCCGAGAACCCTTTCCCGCCCATCCTCCCTAGGGTTTCATCTGAGGACTGGGTCAACTGGCCCCACCTTTCTCACCCCTGGTCCTCCTTAAGCTCCTCCCTTACCCGTTCCTTCCCTACATCCTTTTCCTTTTATCTCAGTTCCTTCTCCCATCATCCTTTCACAGACTTCCATCTCCTCAGCCCCTCATTTCCTACTTCTATCCTCCTCACTCACCTTTGAACCCCCACCCCCACCCAACTATCTTTTTGAAAAGTTTCCGCTCCCCACCCTTATGGTTCAGTCTATTCAAAATCCCCCCCCCCCCAATTGAGATGCTCTGGCCCAGCCCCTTTTCTCCAGAGTCCCACCTTTCCTTCCCTAATCCACTCCTCTCCCCTTACTGCTCCAGCCTTCCGCAGCTCCCAACCCTGCACTCCTGGCACGCCCCTGCCACTCTTTTCTGCTCCCCCAATTCCTCTTCCTCTTCCATTTCTTTTGCCAGGGTATCCAGGGTGTCGATCTCCCTCTCTTCCCCTCCCCTCCGCTCTAGCTGTCATTCCCACCATTGCGCTCCTCCTCCCTCCCTCCTCAACTCCTGCCCCAACCCCCGCAGCGCGTCTCCAGTGACGTCAGAGCCCCCTCCCAGACCCGAATCTCTATTCCTCCTCCTCGCAGTCTGTCGGTCAATCAGCCGCGAGGAGAGTCGGTGGTGGCTGGTGGCTGGTGGCTGGTGGTGGAGGAAGCTAGAGCCTTGGGGGCCTTAGGAAGCCAATCTTCCCTGTTTCTTCGAGGCTCTAGTCCCCTCCACCCCACAAAACCAGGGATGGAGGCCCCTCCTCGACACCCCCTCAGCAGCCCCCTCCAGGATAAGTGTCCCCCCTGAGCTCTCCCTTCCCAACCAGCTACCTCCCACCACTCCCTTCCTGCCATGGGTCCGGGGGACGTAGCTATCCGTGTGGGGTGGCCACTGCCGCTACTGGTGGCAATAGCTGTGGGGGTGATTCCGGTGGTGTGGGCCTCCCACTCTCCCCATCTCCCACGGCCTCACCCGCGGGTACCCCCGCACCCCTCCTCAGAACGCCGTGCAGTGTACATCGGGGCGCTATTTCCCATGAGTGGGGGCTGGCCAGGGGGCCAGGCCTGCCAGCCCGCGGTGGAGATGGCGCTGGAGGACGTAAACAGCCGCAGGGACATTCTTCCAGACTACGAGCTCAAGCTCATCCACCACGACAGCAAGGTAGCCCTGGACATGGGAGTGGGTGGGTGGGTGGGTGGGCTTGGAGAGCAGGGGCCAGGCCATCACAGTCTAAGTCACTTTTGAGATTTACAGGCGGGAGTGCAGGGGCTTAGGGAGAGTCACAGAGGATGGAGGTTCAAGATGAGGGTTTAGGGTTCAAGATGATTTATCACATTGCAAGGCAGGCCCTTCTGCTCTCAGAGACCAATGGAAGTGCTTGGGTTTGGGGAAGCTGGTTAAGGATTGAGGCTACAAGCTGAGCTTGATCCTCTGGGAAGTAAACTAAACCTGGGATGGGTTGGGGGATGGAAGGAATGTCAAGAGATGGGTAATTGGATGGGGTTTGCATTTACCATGGTAACAAGGTAAATCTTGGCATCAGTTTCAGGCTGGAAGGGATAGGCACTGAATGAGAAATGTTTTGAGGGACTTGAGTGCTCTAGTTTATTTCACACACACACACACACACACACACACACACACACACCATAATGGTGAGGAGCCCCACCTGACTTCTCATCCCTAACCTGTGGAGGATTCCTGGACTATGAGACTATATAGCATATATGTGGAATTAGGAAGGCTAATTAATGGTCAGGAGATGGGCAGACACACTGGGAAAATCAGTTGGATTAGAGGGCCACCTGAGATCCCCCACAATAGCCTGGGGATGGAGAGGAATCAGGATACAGGCAGCAAAACTGGACTGGGAAAGGGATGGGGGGCGGGGCAAAGAGGAAAGCTGAGCCTTGAGAGATCCTGGCACATTCTGTGGAACTTAGTATTGTGGCCTCTAAGATTTGAGGAGGGAAATGGGGTGTAGAGTTAAAGAGGTGAAGAATGGGGGGGGGGCAGAAGGTAAGAAAATTTGCATCTAGCTGAATGTAGTAAGGGATCGTCCTATAAGATTTCCTTCCCACTCCTATCCCCTACTAAATACTTGGGAGCATGGGGAAGGATGTGACACAGGGAGGAAGGAAATTTCAGACCTCACATTTATCTCCTCTGACCTGTGGCCCAGTGACCTAAGGGATTGGGGGAGAGTGAAATAGAGTATAGAGGTGAAGATTTGGTGACCTCACCTGTGGGGAGAACTGAGGATTTATATTTATGCTCTAGAATAATAACCTATATCTAGAAATAGGTATGTGATGGAGGAGGGCAAAAGTAGGGCTGAGGGGAGAGGACTTGGGGAGAAGAGAGCACAAAGGCTTGGAGAGGGAACTTAGGGTCCCCTCTGACACTTTCACAGTGATTCTCAAACTTAAGTGCACATAAGAATCACCACAGGAATTTGATAAATATATAAATTCCAACTCCTTGGTTAGGGGTGAGTCCCAAGGATCTGCATTTTAACCAATAAAAATCCATCCTGATGGGTGCCTGTGTAGCTAACCCCAAATGTTGATGGGAAGAGCAATAGGTCTCAGGAAGAGAGTCCAGTTTTAGTGCAGGAGAGGCAGAGTGGGGAAAGAGGGTCAGCTGATGGAAGGGTCCAACTTAGGGGAGCAGGAGAAGTAATTGGCTATGGGGATTAGACTATAGGGAGAGACAGGGAGAGATGGGTGTAGGCTTTGTGATAGGGGATCACAGAGCTCAGACTCATCCATGATGACAGGTGAGTGAGACCCTGGAGGTGTTGGGGAGCAGATGGAGGAGAAAATAGCAGAGGCAGCAAGGGGGAGATGGAAAGGCAGACAAATGGGAATGTGTTGTTTCCTGCCGGCAGATCTGGATCCTTGCAAGAGCAGGGAGAGGGAGAAGAACAGAGGAGGTATATATTAGGGAGAGGTGAGAATCACTTGGTTGAGGAAGTCTGCAGGAATGCATTGGGTATGGAAGGGGAAAGAGATATGAGATGAGGCAAGGAGGGATGTGGACACAAAGGAAGAGGCATTGGGGAGCATACGTTGCCCTATTTGTATGTATCTTGTATTTGTTCTTATATGTCTTCGTTTTTTCTAGCCACCTTTTCTTTAGATGAGAAAGGAAGGGGCACTAAGAAGCCTTGGGGGAAGGTGGGGTAGGATCTGGAGTTACAGATGCTGGGAGAGTGCAGGCAGGTTGGACCTGAGAATGTAAAGATACACAAGGATGCCCAAGTAGGAAGGATGAAGAACCTTAAAAAAAAAAAAAAGAGCCATTGAGCATTGCCCTTGGCAGTGGGGGCAGGTTGGCAACAGAGTTCTGAGTTCGTGTTGGCTTTTCAGACTTTGCCAGCTTCCCTGACTCTCCCTTCTCCAACTTCCCACAGTGTCCCAAATGTCAGGGCTCAGTAGGAAGTAAGCAGATACTAGGGCGCCTTCTTTATTTCCTTGCAACTTGCCCCCTCCCCCATTTCACCCTTCACAGTCCCTCTTGTGTCCCAGCTCCCCACTGGCTTCCATTTCTTTTCTTCCTTTGGGGCTCCAAGCAGCTTCTGAAATGTCATCTTTCAGCAGGAGGGCAACAGGCAGGGGAAGACTAGTGGTTCTTTCTCCCCAACTTTCCCTCCTCCCAGAAATCTTTTCCTCTCCAGATTTCTGCATTATGTTCCCATTTCTATGCCTCACCTTCAGGCACCCCTAAAAGTATCTAGTTTCTTGAGTGTCATTCTATTTATTCTCCCCAGTTCTCCCCTCATCCTTGTTTCTTCCCCCACCCTTGAGTGTCTCTTTTTCTAATGTACCCATCAAATGTCAGGACCCAGCAGGAGGGAATAGATGCTGAGCTGGATCCCCTGATGGACTTGTTCCTGTTCTCTCTTATCACAAGCACCTAAGGAGAAGAGAGGGGAAAAGTGAAGGTGGGGAGAGGAAGTTTGCAGAGGTGAGGGAGGAGTTTTCCTTAATTGGTTTTGAGAAGGCTGCCTGGGAACCTGTGGAAAGTTTATTCACATACCTGTAGACTCTTCTATGCACAGATGTTTGGAGCATAGAAATACGGAAAGGAGCAGGAGTGATGGAGGGAAGGTGGTAAGGATGTCTGGATGAGCTGGAAGGAGGGAAGAGATAGGTACATGCATTGATACTAATGGAGGAGTGTGGAGGAGAAGGTATGGGTTAGCGCCAGTTGGAAGACAAAGAGGGTGTTTAACCTAGAAGACATATATAGATTCCAAGGAGAGTAACATGGCAGTGATGACAAAAGGGTTTCAGCAGAGGAATGGGTAGTTGGGGGAAGCAACTAGGTTTTGTGGGAAAAATAAAACAATTGAGAGTTGCAGGGATGAGAAGTGCTCTAGGAAAGCCTACCCACCCCCAACCCCACCTTTAGTGTGACCCAGGCCAAGCCACCAAGTACCTGTATGAGCTGCTCTACAATGACCCTATCAAGATCATCCTCATGCCTGGCTGCAGCTCTGTCTCCACACTCGTGGCTGAGGCTGCCAGGATGTGGAACCTGATTGTGGTAAGTGGGGCTTGGGGGTCAGAAGGTACGCCATCTCTTTTGGGTATATTTAAGAGAACGGCTTCCAAGATTCAGAACCCTTTGCAGACCTGAACTAATTGACTTCCTAGCCACAGTGGCCTGACTGCAGCCACTGGAAACAACCGAAGTCACATCAAGGAAGGGGCATTCTGATAGTGAGGATGTGTGGGACTTTGAGAATCTACTGCCTAGGGTGAAAGTAGAGGCACTTGGAGAGAGTGGGTGAGGATGGATGCTCTCTTGGTAGATCTTGGCTGAGTTCACAGATGACATCCTTGTTGCCCTATTCCTGTCTCTCGTAGCTTTCCTATGGCTCCAGTTCACCAGCCCTGTCAAACCGGCAGCGCTTTCCCACATTCTTTCGAACCCACCCATCAGCCACACTGCACAATCCTACCCGTGTGAAGCTTTTTGAAAAGTGGGGCTGGAAGAAGATTGCCACCATCCAGCAGACCACCGAAGTCTTCACATCGGTGAGGAGGACCTGTGTGAACAGGCATTCACTCCAACTCCAGTGCAGAGAAATGTGACATGGAATCCCCTTTTGCGGGGGAGGGGGCTTGGTTCTTTATTTCAAGAGAATGCATTCCAAGTGGGTTAAGTGCATGTTCTTTCTATAGCCAGAGGAACAAACAAGTTTAATTTTTAGAATCCTCTCCAAGCTTTTGATTTTAGGGCTTTTCTCCCACTTTGATGCTTTGTTCCCCAGACAGATAGTCCCCAAATGATCTAGTCCTATTAAAGTAGGTCCACTCCAAGGTCAGAACATAGTAAGTGAGAGAATATGCGAGAGGAACTCAGAGAGGTAGCAGATTCCAGACGTGCTCAAGAGGGTGGTGGTGAACGTTATTGAGAATAGCAGAATGGAGCTATGGAAGTGGGTATGGGCAGAGAGAGGGAGGTGAGAGGGAAAGAGAAATAGAGATAGGCAGAGAGGGAAGGAAAGGGAGAGGGAGAAAAGGAGACAAGTAGAAAGATAACTATGTGAATATTGGTCAGGTAGTTGACTCAGAGAGAGGCTGACAAACAAGGTGAAATAGAAGTAGAGAGGAAACACATAGTCTATGTGAAGAAAACAGTTGACTTCCTCTCTTTTAGTCTATTCGTTGAATCCTCTATTCACTCTTACATTCAGTGACCATTTAATCTTCCCACACTTTCTCTTAGTGATTCAGGATATTCTTCTCTGGTCATTTTTCCTGTCTGCTGCTTGTCTCTTGAGGTTGACACCATCTTGTCTATGCCAGACCTTCTCTTGTCTTTTCCTGGTTCCTCTGTTTCCTCCTCCCCTATTTTTGCTGTCAGTGGTAAGGGGTTGAGTGGGGGTGACTTGTTTGGACACAGATGCTCAGGAGGGCTCCCCAGGTACCTCCTCACTTGGGAACCACATCCTGAGACTCTAGGTGCTTTTCTTTGAGCACTCCTGGACAGAGGATGTTGAAGGAAGAAGGTTCACACTGCTGCTGTTCCTTTGTTGACTATGCAATCACAGGTAAGATCTCTGGTCTTTACCCATTGTGCACCCCCTGTTTTCTCTATTTCTCATTCCCACTCAAGACTCTGGATGACCTAGAGGAACGAGTGAAGGAGGCTGGAATTGAGATTACTTTCCGCCAGAGTTTCTTCTCAGACCCAGCTGTGCCTGTCAAAAACCTTAAGGTGGGATGGCTGGGAATGGCAAGGGAGAGAGTTGAGGGTTGGAGGAGAGAGCCAGGTGGGGAAATGTTTTTACCTTTTTTTTTAAATTGGGATGTAATTGACATATAATATTGTGTATGCTTAACGTGGACAACATGTTGATTTGATACTTATAGATTGCAATATGATTGCCACTGTGTTAGCTAATACCTCCATGACAGTCATAAATTTTGATTCTGTGAGACAGTGACATCTCCTGGGGAAGTTTATCTCCATATTCCAGTTGACATATACCACCTATTGAATAGGACTGTGTGCTAAGCACTTTGGGCAGGAAATCACAGCTATGAGAGTGTTTGGCTTAGCCCCTTTGGCATTCCAGATGCACTCAGTGCTATTTCTCTCTCCATTCTGTAGCGCCAGGATGCCCGAATCATCGTGGGACTTTTCTATGAGACGGAAGCCCGAAAAGTTTTTTGTGAGGTGGAGTTGGAATTTGAAGAGGGAGGGAGACTGGGTGGCCTCTTTACTTTGCATGTCTCATGGGATCTGCTTTTTGAATCTATGCTGAAGTTAGTAGCAAATGACCTGAGGTGATGATTAATCACCCCGTCTGTTGGCTTTGACTCCATCTCTTGGCTTTTCACATACATGGCACTTTCCTCAGATCTCATTTTCCTACTGCTTTGTGTTTCTGGAGGAGCCTGTGGATACCATCTTTCCTTACTGGCTGGAAAAGAGCCACTTGAAAATAGAGGCTGGGGAGAAGCTTGGGAGGAGCCTTTCCTACCACCCAACCAAGACTTGTAGATTTCTCTTTTCAATTCTCTGCTCTTCTCTGGTTCTCAAGAGGCTGAATAGTGACAAGTGAAATAAGATTAAAAAGAAAAAAAAAAAAAAAAAAAGGACTCAGCCCCCTTTCGTTGTATTCAGGTGTACAAGGAGCGGCTCTTTGGAAAGAAGTATGTCTGGTTTCTCATTGGGTGGTATGCTGACAATTGGTTCAAGACCTATGACCCATCCATCAATTGTACAGTGGATGAGATGACTGAGGCGGTGGAGGGTCACATCACCACTGAGATTGTCATGCTGAACCCTGCCAATACCCGCAGCATTTCCAACATGGTGAGATTGTGGGGACTTAGAATCTGGCACTTGGGTAGGTGGGGAGCACTCAGAGAGCCTTGAAGGTGGGGCAGGTGTGTGGTTTGGAGGTACGGGGGGACAAAGGGCTTCTGCCCACTTTGATCTTCTTTGCATCCTATTTCCTATGGATTTCACTTCTCTGACTTCCTTGGGCAGGGAAGAGAGAGGAAATGAGAGTGATTTAATGAGTAGAGGGGCTATTCATGGAAATGAGTGAGCAGTTGGCAAGAAGTGAAATGAAGGAGAGGTGTTAATGATAATATATTGATAGATATGCAAGCATACCTTTAGAGGAACAGTATTACATTTTATTTTCTTGGTGACTTTAGAGTATTTTAGAGTTTTTAAAATATTTAATTTTATTTAAATTAAATTATTAAATTAAATATTTAATTCATTTTAAAGAAGTTTTAAAATTGATTTGAGAGAATGAGAAGAGGGAACGGGGAGGAGAGAGGAGAGAGAGAGAGAAAGAGAGAGAGAGAGAGAGAGAGAGAGAGAGAGAGAGAGAGAGAGAGAGAGAAAGAGAAAGAGAGAAACATAATTTGTTTCATTTATTTATGAGCCCTGATTGGGAATTGAACCTGCAACCTTGGCATAGTGGAATGGTGCTTTAAACAACTGAGATACCTGGCCTGGGTACTTTATATTCACTTCTGGTTGATGCTTAGTTAGCTTGGCTCCTGATGCTTTTTATCTTATAATTTTTTTAAAGGTATTATTTATTAGTTCCAGAGAGAGAAGAAGGGAGAGAGGCAGAGAGGAAGAGAGACATCAATGTATGGTTGCCTTTCACCTGCTTCCAGCTATGGATCTGGCTGGAGACCTGGCTTGTAACCTGGTGATGTTGCCCTGGCTGGGGAATCGAACCAGCAACCTTTGGGTTCACAGACCAGCGCCTTATCCATTGTGCTATCAGCCGGGGCCTAATCTTATAATTTTTTATGTAAAATGGTCTTTTGAAATTATTTAGCCCCAGGTAGCTGGTTAGTGACAAACCAACAGCTAGGAGGCCCATTCTCTGATTTGGGAAGTCTGAGGCAGCCCTGAAGGTGAGGGTCACAAATGAGTAGGGTGTAAGGAGGAGAGGCACTACATCATAAGGAATGCAGAATCTTGGGTTAGCTGAATAGGGCTACTTATGTGTATGCTTATTATACAAAGGGCAGCCCTAGGCCTGGAATACCTGCTTTGGACAGCATGCTAGGGGTGAGCTAATTATTATATAGTGTCCCCCACCCCAAATATCTCATTAAAACAAAGTTGTAGTAATAATTGCTTTTGTTTAGTAAACTAGGAACTTGGATTTATAATTTCAGTGACCCTCATAGCAATACTCTGATGTAGATTTTTCATTTCCACTTTATAGGCTGAGAAACACTCAGGGAAGTTATATGACTTACTTGTCCCAGTTCATGTAACTATTGAGTGTTCAGGCTAGGATTGAGTCCTAATTGAATCTGAGTCCAAACCACTCTGCTCCAATCTCTTTCCATGAGAAACCATCAAGTCTGACAATTTTTTTAACTTTATTGGCTAACACTGTTTAGGTGATGGCAGTTTTTGAACAAGAGAGAAATATGATTCAGGAAGTTTACTTTGTCAGTGGGTTGTGATGGAAGAGTTGATCAGTTGCCATGTGGGCTCTGATTATGGATACCATCCTGGGACATTCTAAGGGACTCTATGTGTAAGATATTTTGGTTGAAAATACATTGGAAAAATTCTGGAAGCTCACTTTATAGGTGAGTCATCCTTGAAAACCTGGGAAAGTGGAGGAGCTGGTAATTGAAATTGAAAAGATTTATTGGTGCCTCTTACTGGGGAGCTAGGGGAACCTCTGACAAGAAGCAGGGATTTGATTAGGGCTATGAAGAAACATTTGGACAGAATGATTGGATGGAGGTCTCCTTCTGGCTCTTGGTCTTGAGAGAAAGCACTGGCCTTTGAGCTCAAAGGGCTTCTAGTGACACCAGGCAAGTTCAGTAGCCTAAAACACCAGGGGCAGAAGCAGCCTTAACAACTAACTAGGGAAGAGATTATAAGACCAAGAAAAGTGGGTCAGAAACAAGGGTTGGTCTTAGGAGCCCAGAGCCATGGTGATTTAGAAAAGAAGCACAGTTGCCTTTACTCTGCAAGGATGGCCTTAAATTTAGATGAATAGTTCTGAAAGTTTAGCTTCCATCAAAACAGCCTAGAAGTTAGTGTACAGATTACTGGCCTTTTCCCATGGAAATTCGGATTCAAGGGTAGGCTGGGGGTTGGGGGTTACATTTCTGAACAAGTTCCCTGGGGATGATACCGCTTCTAGTTTGCAGACCACATTTTGGGGACTATTGGTTACAGCAGTGGTTTTCAACTGGAGGTTGCAATATCTAGAAGCAGTTTTGGTTGTCATATCTGCTGACTAATGGGTACACCAGGGGTCCTTCAAAAATATCCTACAATGTACCAGAAAGTCCTCCAAACAAAGATTTCTCCTGCTCCACATGTCAGTAGTGCCAGAGACTGAGAAACCCTGGCTTAGAGAAAGAGTCTTTAGGAGTTAGATGTGGGAGAGTGGGCTAGAGGGGCTCTGGAGAAAGGTTATAACTCTGGGCTAGAGGGGCAGATATTTGGTGGAGGTAAGATTGATTGTCAGTAAGAAGAGTCAGTTCTGATTGGAATAAAGGTCCTGTCAGATCTGGAGACAATATAAAATAACCTACTCCAGCGTGAATATTTTAGATCACTGTTGAGCAATCATTCTCACATATAGAAACAGCCAGACAAGGGTGTGAAAAAGTTAGTATCATAAATTTGCATTTGGTTACTTCACTGGTTTCTGTGGCTTAAAGAGTTTTTGTTCTGTTTTCTTGAAGCTTTCTAGTAACTGCCATTTTTAAATTGACAGCTCTATCTTTGCTGACTCAAGAGGGAGAGAGGTTTTTGGTTACCATAATTATGCAATGGTCAGTGGTACCACCAGGGTAAAGCATGTTAGTGGTAATGACCTAAAGCCAGCAAGATGTGAGGGTTGAATGGGAAAGGCATCATGCAGAGCAGATGAGTCTCTCCCTGTTGGTGATTTTCTGATGTGGTATTGAACTGATTGGTTAGAGTTGAAGGCTGAAGGACTACTCAGAAAGCCTCAGTCTACCCTGGACAGGTAGTTCAGTTGGTTAGGGCATTGTCCTGATACACCAGATTTGTGGGTTTGATCCCCAGTCAGGGCACATACAAGGATCAACCAATGAATGCATAAATAAGTAGAACAACAAATCCATATCTCTCTCTCTCTCTCTCTCTCTCTCTCTCTCTCCCCCTCCCTTTTTTTCTCTCTAAAAAAATTAATTAAAAATTTTTATAAAAGAAAGCCTCAGCCTAACTGCTGCCTGCTTAGTAGGTGCTCTAGAAGAGAGGTGTTTCACCTTACGAGGCAGTGTGGTGGTCATTAAGAAGAGTAGAAGCTTTGATGCCAGGCTGCTTGGGTTTGAATCCTTCTATGCACAGCAGTACAACTTTAGGCAAGCTGAACTTTTCTGTGCCTCAGTTTCCTGATCTCTAAAGTGAACCACAAACTTTATTAGATTATTTAAGGATTAAATAATTTGATATATGTACCTTAAAAAAGTGCCTGGTATACATTGTATGAACAACATAAATGTTAGCTATTCTGTATAGGGAGGAATGAGATGTTTCAACAAAGGAATTAAGAGAACTTGGTGATTTGAAAGTCTAAGGTGATTCCAATGATTCAGTCTTATGTACTGGGAAATGCTGGAAAGTGAGGAAAATTGAGCTTAGTTTTAGATATTTTGAACTTGAAGTCATTGATTATATAGTTATAGATGCTTTGGAGACAGAGATACAGGACTTGAAACACCAAGCTGGATTATAGATCTGAGTAATTGCGACAAAGATGAAACTATGAGACAAAAATTCACAGAAATGTAATTTGTTTTATACCCACTATCTTATATATGTAACTCTTCAAGGTAGTATTATCCCCTTTTTAAAGCTGAATAACCAATTGTTAAGGTTTAGTAGTTTGAGATTAGTGGCAGGTACATTAATTTGTTAGAATTGGAATTCATCGATCTTTATTTATTCATGCAATGGACATTTTAAAAGAACTTTTTTTTTTTTAAACAGCTCACATTTTTTTTTAAAGCAATTCACAGCAAAATTGAGAGTAAGGTGCAGAGATTTTCTATGTGCTTTCCTGCCCCTTTGCCTGTATAGGTTCCCCCATTATCAATATTACCCAGAGTGGTTACAATTGATGAACCCATATTGATACATCACTATCACCCAAAGTCTATCATTTACATGTAGGCTCATTCTTGGAGTTACATATCTGATATATATGAATAATAATGCTGAAGTCTTCAGCATTGTATCTTACCTGTCTAGAAAAAGCCCAGCCATTGTTAATGTACTGAGAACGGTTTGTGCAACATTGATGTAAACTGGCAGCCAAGGAGAGTGGACTAGAATGTGCATGTGTGAACCGTGATGACTTCACTGTACTAGTCAGTGAGGGTGGAAGATACTGTTCCATAAGCATGTATACTGTGTGGCTGTCTCATCCACAATGACTGAATAGAGCAATGAATCTGCTTCAGATTTTTTTTTTAAGATTTTATTTATTAATTTTAGAGAGGGGAGGAAGGGAAAGAGGCTGAGAGGGATAGAAACATAAATGTATGGTTGTCTTCCACCTGTCTCCAGCTACAGACCTGGCTAGGAATCAAACCAGCAACCTTCGGGTTCGCAGGCTGGCGCCTTATCCATTGTGCCATCAGTCAGGGGTCTGCTTCAGATTTTGGGTTAAGCTTGACCATTCCTCTCAGGAAATTATTCAGATGATTTAGAAGGCCACAACTGTGAGCAACTGGTGATTGCCAAGTAGCTTTAGCACAACAATGAGCCCACTTATGCATCCTGTCTCCTGCAGAGTTGGCAAAACATCAAATCACCCAGGTGACTCAGCCCCCTATAGCCCAGATTTGGTTCCCTGCAACTTCTGTCTTTTTCCAAAATTAAAATTACTTTTGAAAGAGAAGAGATTTCAGACCTTTGATGAGATTCAGGAAAATATAATGGAAGCTGATGGTGATTAGGAGAACTCTATGAGGTCCCAAGGTGCCTACTATGAAGGAGACTGAGGTGTCATTATCCTATATACAATGTTTCTTGTATCATCTTCAATAAATGTCTCTACTTTTCATATTACATGGCTGGATACCTCCTGGACAGACCATATATACTTGTATATATATCCATCATTACAGTATCATACAGGGTATTTTCACTGCCCTAATCTAATGCACATTCATTATGGGCTGGGCACAGTGCTGGGTTCTGAGGCTAAAGAGAGGAATGAAACCTGATCCTATCATCAAGGGGAGTACAGCCCAGGCCTGCCTGTCTTCAAAGCCCAGTCTTTTTCCACTGCACCACAACTGCTTGTCCTTTGCATTTTCTACTCCTTTGTGTCTCCAGAGGTTGAATAGAAAGAAAAGTGGGCAGGGCATGGGGAATGGAGATTTTTATTTATTCTTCATTCATCTCTTAATTTCTTCATTAGACAGTATATATTAACATACATTAATATAATCCAAATCTAAACAGAATGTAGTGTCTGTGTCTTGTGCCTTGCCAAGAGGTGGCCACTGAGCCTTTACGTGTGTGGTTTCTGGGAGGTAAGGAAGGGCAGGTGTGCATTTCTCTATTATATGGAAGGCATTTCCAAAAATGTGAAGCAATCTGCCTATAGTCATTTAGTTAAGAAAGGTTACTGGTAAGAATAGAAATTCAGATTTCTTGACCTATTTCATGATAGTGTTAAAGGAATTGTCATTCTATTTAGCTTTCTTGGAAAAAGAAAATTGAAGGTTGGGAGTGGTGAGGGAGTGGGATTGAATAATAGGCTTTAAAATGTTAAGGTTATTTCCACAGTACTCAGTCTTTTGAAAACTATCTAAGAGTCACTGAACTGAAGGCACATGAGGATGGTGAAAAGTCAAAACACTAAAGAAAAATCTTCGCCCTAGTTGATATGGCTCAGTGGACTGAGTGCTGGCCTGCAAGCCAAAGGGTTGCCAGTTTGATTCCCAGTCAGAGCACATGCCTGGGTTGTAGGCCAAGTCTCCAGTTGCGGGTGTGCGAGAGGCAACTACATATTGATGTTTCTTTCCCTTTCTTCTTCCCTTTCCCTTTCTCTAAAAATGAATAATTAAAATCTTAAAAAAAAAAAAAGAAAAGAAAAGGAAAATAAAAATCTTCCAGATTGAGAAGTAGATGAGGAAGGCGTGGTGCCAGCTTTTCTAGAATCTTTCAGAATTGGAGAAGCTATTTGGTCCTAGATCAATTCTATAGGGGAAGTCTGAATGAGAGCACAACATTGACAGTCTTCATTGGAATATCTATTCTCTTGCTTTTCTCTCTGGCTACTTTCTATCCTTTGCCATTTATTATGCAAAGTATCTTCTCATTAAATTTCTCTGTAATTCTGAAATGGCAGCTATGGACACTAAGACCATTGGACCAAACCAATCTCTGCCCAAGTCTAGTATAGCTTCTGATATAAGACAGGTATTTGGTATACTTGTAGTTGAAGATTTTAAATGTACGTGTGCTCAACTCCACAACATGAACTTAAACCATCTATTCAAGTTGAAATGTCAGAACCAGAATCAGATGGTACCTCCTATTTCCTCCCACACTCTAATCCTTTCCTCCCCAGACATCCCAGGAGTTTGTGGAAAAACTGACCAAGCGACTAAAAAGACACCCTGAGGAGACAGGAGGCTTCCAGGAGGCACCACTGGCTTATGATGCCATCTGGGCCTTGGCACTGGCCTTGAACAAGACATCTGGAGGGGGTGGCCATTCAGGTGTGCGCCTGGAAGACTTCAACTACAACAACCAGACCATTACCGACCAAATCTACCGGGCAATGAACTCCTCATCCTTTGAGGGTGTCTCTGTGAGTTACAGTGATTTCCTTCACAGTCCTCTGTCCTCCCATTGAGAGAGAGAAAGAGAGAGAGAGAGAGATAGAGATAGAGAGAGAGAGAGAGAGAGAGAGAGAGAGAGAGAGAGAGAAAGAGAGAGAGAGAGAGACAGAGAGAGAGAGACAGAGAGAGAGAGACAGAGAGAGAAAGAGAGAGAAAGAGAGAGAGAGAGAGACAGAGACAGAGAGACAGAGAGAGAGAGACAGAGAGAGAAAGAGACAGAGAGAGATAGAGACCCTCTCTTGGAAGACCTCCTGCAATAATTGGTCTCAGATCAAGGAGGTAGGGACCCCCAAACCAGAAAACCCACCAGGGACTAGAAGGGAAAAAATATTCCATTTCTTTCTTTCTTTCTTTTTTCTTTTCTCTCTCTCTTTTTTTAATTAAGATTTTGTTTATTATTTTTAGAGAGGGTGGAGGGAGAGAGACATCAATTTATTGTTGCCTTTCACCTGCCGTCAGCCACAGACCTGGCTAGAGACCTGGTTATGTTGCCCTGGCTGGGAATAGAACCAGTGACCTTTGGGTTCACAGGCTGGCACCTTGTCCACTGTGCCACCAGCCAGGGCTGCTATTCCATTTCTCTTAGCCCCTTCCCTCATTTTATTCAGCCCAGATACTGATGAGTCATAATAAGAATCATAGAATTTTGAAAGAGGAAACAGAGATCATCTGATTCCTTTTGAAGTGGAGAAATTAGCATCCAGAGGGATTTGGTGACTTGCTCAGGTCACAAAGCCAGAAGCCAGGTGTCCTGGTGTTCTCTCCATCTGGGGATTTCCCCATTCCAATCTCAAGAGTGAAGCTTCTCTAAAGAATAATGTTCCTCTGGAGAGTATTATGCTTAGTGAAATAAGCCAGTCAGTGAAGGACAAATACCATATGATCTCACCCATTACAGGACAATAATGAACAAAACTAACAAGAAAAACAGAACCAAATATATGAATACAGTGAATAATAGGCCTTCAGTGGTCAGGGGGAAGGGGGTTGGGGAGAGGGGGGAGGAAGGGCAAGGAAGGGGAGCAGTTTAGACAAGAAACTTGTATAAAGGAACCATGGACATGGACAACAGGTGGGATTGACTTTGGGGGGAATGGGTGGGTGGGGAGGGGGACAGAGGGGAGCAAAAAGGGGATGAACGTAATACAACAACAATAAAATTAAAAAAAAAAAAAAGGAATAAAAAAAAGAATAATGTTCCTGAAATCTAGGATATGAATATGTAGGGTATGGCCTATATGCAGGCAAATGCCATAAATAGAATTCATTCAGAAGCTCAATTAACAGAAGAAATGGAAGGATTCAAAGAGCCTTTGATCTCTTCCATTTTGTCTTTGTTCCCCTTGCTTTCCTCTGCATGTTCTTCTCCCTCAGGGCCATGTGGTGTTTGATGCCAGCGGCTCTAGGATGGCGTGGACACTTATTGAGCAGCTCCAGGGTGAGCACAAGGCCATGAGGAGACCACGGAGATCATGGGGGCCAGCTGGGGCAGGGCTAGGTCACCAGGCAGTATCACACGACAATTTGAGTACCTCCCCACCTCCTGTCCTTCTCTTTCTTTTAACTTTGTTCATCAAGCTTCAATAATAATAATAACAATAAAAACAACTCATACATAGGTGGATTTCTTTGACTGAAATGGTTGTGTTCTTGAAAAGTGGCATGTATTTTGGAAACAGTAATTGTTTCCCCATTGGCCTCAATTTTAATTAAATAAATTTCCCTTTGGTAGCTTGGGGTGGAGGGTTAATGACCAGTCACTTATATACCCATGGACTCAAGGAAAGCTGAATCTAGAAAACCTATTTTTAAAGGGACCTTAAAGAATTTTCTTGTCATGTAAGTAAGCATTCTTAATTTTCCTCTAGTAGATATAGTTTGCCTTGTCTAGATTGTATTTTCTTATAACTTAGCACACTCATGTATTTGAAAAACTATGAGTTACATTTTCAAGTCTACCCCATTCAGCCTCACAACATGGTCAAGAGAGCATGTTTCTTGGCTTCCTGTGAAGTTTCTTTCTTTCCTCTTTCCACCTCCCACATTCTCTCAGTTCCCCTTTATATCCAAAACAAGAAGGAATGAACTTCAGCAGTGATAAAAGGCATATGAGTTGGCTTTTGATGGAAATGTTAGGGTAACTGGGGCAGTTTTAGAACAGAAATCTTAGAAATGACTGAGTTTTACTTTGTGGCTCTTTAAGGGGTAGGTACAACTTATCTAATGAATTAGAATTCAAGCCAACCAATATAAAATAAATTTATAAAATTAAAATGAAAGCCACTGGGAAAATATGTTCTGTGTGATTCTGTCTATTGTGAGAGGGTGAATTAACAAGTATTTAAAGCTTTAAAACTAGAATCAAAGTGAGAGACATCTTGCTAAGACAGGTGTGGGGTTATGGACTGGATAAAAGACACATTGTGGAACTTTCTTCTCTGAAGGGCTTTACATCTATAAGATTGGTTTGTGGGACCCACTTTACACTGTTTTTAAGTCAGATTACTTATTCACATGACCCTGCAGGTCTTTCCAAGTATCCTTTGGGGGCTCAGGTGAAGGGAAAATCAGATACAACCACAGAAAACTACTTCAGAGAAGTGGAAAGTTGGAATGCTCAGAATTAGCTCTTTACCTACCCGTGGTCACTCCTGTTGTCATTTGCCCAGGTGGGAGCTACAAGAAGATTGGCTACTATGACAGCACCAAGGATGATCTTTCCTGGTCCAAAACAGATAAGTGGATTGGTAAGTGGATCCTATTTATATTTTCCTTCAGCCTCTCTGAACAATTGCAGAAAAGGGTCATGTGTTTGAATGAAAGTGGAATGGTAAGTGCCATTAAGTTGAAATGCTCCAGAAAATGGACCAAGGGCCAGGGTTAAGAGAAAGGAAATAGAATCTCCAAGATATGGGTAGGGGAGACTGATGTATTTATTGTTTGAAATAGTCACTGGGGATCAGAGGCATAGCAGGAAGTGGAAACTGCATTTGGGTCTCCCGAATGTTCTGATGCCTTGATATATCAGGCTTTGAGTTGTTACTTTATCTCTGTGAAGAAGACAGTTGCTTAAACTATAGGAGAGGATGGAAATTGTCTTCTACTAAAATGTACATTTTAAAGAGGGAAAGTAATCAATATTCTTAGTCTGGTAGGTTAAAATAATAGCAAGTGGGGAAGATACTAAAGGTGGGCAAAAGGAAGGTCCTCATGAAAATATAAAGGTTTGGTGTCTTAAGGACAGAGGAAGGCACAGACAGCCATGGGAGACTCCTGCCATCCACCTGCCCATTTGGAGCCTAGTAGCTCCCACCACTGCTGGGGTTCTGAAACATTTTATAATTTGAATTTAGGGCAGTGTTTTGTTCTGCTATAAATGCTACATGGCCTAAATTACACTTTTCCCCAAGCTAAGCAAATTAAAATTAGCTTCTTTTTCCTGTGAACACTAAAAAATGTATTTAGGCTTCCTCTTAATGATAACTGAAAAACACCTTTGGGAATATCACCCTATCAGAATTTAAAATAATAAATTAGTTGTTTCTTCTCTTCCTTAAGTTAGGAAGGCAAACTAGCTACTTGAAGGCTTTTTATGATTTTATAACCATAAAACTTTATTGCAGCTTTTGATTTATTATGAGAAACCTCATACTTTTCTCAGTTCTCCCCTTCTTCCCCTTCCTGTTCCATTTCCTGCAAGAAAAACAGAAAGAACAAACTAACAAAAGAAGACTGCAACTTTGGTGACACACCTCAGCCTTTGTCAGCCACTAGGCAGGACATGTGTTCCATTTTCTGATCCAATTTCTCATTGCTCCCTATGAGCCTTGAGCCTGCAGCAGCACTACTCAGGGCGCTTAGGTCTCATGTTCCCATAGCCAAAGATGTGAGTGTCCACCAGCAGCTCTGTCCATTGCCTTCCCCCTGTCCCACTTTCATTCCTTTGTGCTCCTTCCTTTTCTTTCTCTTTCCCCTTCTTCCCCTGTGCCATAGGAGGGTCGCCCCCTGCTGACCAGACCCTGGTCATCAAGACGTTCCGCTTCCTGTCACAGAAACTCTTTATCTCGGTCTCGGTACTCTCCAGCCTGGGCATTGTCCTAGCTGTTGTCTGTCTGTCCTTTAACATCTACAACTCCCATGTCCGGTAAGTATATTTTCTGATGTGTTTCTTATCCTATCTGCCCCCTGAAGATAATGATCATTTTAGGAAGTGAGACTCAAACCTTTGCGACTCTGAGGTCATGTATCATCAGGATTTTCATACTGTCTTACTACTTTCTTAATGATCACTGAGCATGAAAGAGGGGAAACCAGACAGAACTCTCCTTCCTGCTCCAAAGCAGCTACTGTGCAGGCAACACAGTGCAGGGCTCCAAATAGAATATATATGAGGCAAAGCCCTCTGTGAGTCCATGCATAGCCTCTGACCAGTCTTCTCTTGTTCAAAGCTCTGCTGCCTGCTCCAGGCCTGTACTTCTTTGTCTGTGGTATTTGGAGAGCTGAGCTTCCCTTCAGAAGGGGGTGATTCTGCTCTTTTCCCTCTCCCTCCCTTTCTGCCTCTGCCCTAGTTACATCCAGAACTCACAGCCCAACCTGAATAACCTGACAGCTGTGGGCTGCTCGCTGGCGTTAGCTGCTGTCTTCCCCCTTGGGCTGGATGGTTACCACATCGGGAGAAACCAGTTTCCTTTCATCTGCCAGGTGAGGGTGGCATAGACACCATGCAGAATGTGGCTGTCCCACAAATTAGGAGCACCTCCTGTGCTGTATAGTCCCCTGCCTTTCCTTCTGATGTCATTGCTCTTGTCTTGTCTCCACCCTGTTTTTCTGTGGCTCCAGATACTTTTATTCTGTAGCTTACTTGTTGGTTGCCAGGTTGCCATGGCATGCCTTGCTGAGAAGAGGAGGGCTTATTGAAGGTGAAAGAAGGGATCTGCACAAAGAACTGTTGGTGGCTTGTCTTTACTGTGAGGACTGAGAACAAGAACTGGGTTTCTTATTGGAGCCTTAGTTGAGGTTTGGAAGGATGGAGGCAGAAATCTGAATTGACAGCCAGGAGAGTGAAGGGAAGGGACCATTATTATCCAGGGAGGAGGCCCTGTGGGGCTTTTGGTACATGGATGAATCTGCAGCTGTGGGGAAAGGCTGGTTTTGATAGTGATATTTGGGTGACTCTATGTTATGCTGGTAAGAAACATACACTGTTTTCCCTGCCCACCTTACTACTTCCCTTTCCTTTGCCTGGTGCTGGTCTTCATGCCTCTCTGCACAGGGCATTTGCATACACATGCACATCCTGGTCATTGGGAGTGGTCTCTTTCCCATGAGACCAGAATGTAGTAGGGAGGCAGACAGTTTTCTATGGTGCAGTATGAGAGATGTCTGAATAGGGATCTATGGGAGAAAACAAGAGAGCAGAGTAGTTTGGTGGACCTCAAAGGAGAGGTGACATTTGAATATTAAAGGATGCATAAGATTTTGTCAGCTGGGAATGTTATGTTGCTAGCAAAGACACAAAGGACAGCAGACCAAGGGAGAGCCAGTTGAGCAACATGGCTAGAATAGGGGCCAGGCAAGGGCCTGGGAACTGGGCCTGGAATGGCAGGTGAGACTGAGTTGTGAACCATCTTCTGCCACATCCTGAGATGTCTACATCTGTAGACATTGGGCTACAATCTATAGACATTTAGGAATGGTCAAAAGGGACTGGCCATTAAAACCAGGAGGTTTTAACAATATCACCTGGTGGCAAAGCAGAAGATGGATGGGAGGAATCAGTTGAAGGTAGGGAGACCCTCCCCTGTGTGCTCTTCCTTTCCCCACTGTCCCCACTGCTGTTTGCCTGCATGGTCATCTGTGCCCTATTCTGCTCCTGTCCCTTTCCTTTCCTAGGCCCGCCTCTGGCTCCTGGGTCTGGGCTTTAGTCTGGGCTATGGCTCCATGTTCACTAAGATCTGGTGGGTCCACACAGTCTTCACAAAGAAGGAGGAGAAGAAGGAGTGGAGGAAGGTGAGCTGTTTGCTGTTTCTCAGCCCTTGGCATCTTGGCTGTTGGACTTCCCTTGACATGCTTGTACTTCGTGTTTGCCCAGACCCTGGAGCCTTGGAAGCTGTATGCCACAGTGGGCCTGCTGGTGGGCATGGATGTCCTCACTCTCACCATCTGGCAGATTGTGGACCCCTTGCACCGGACCGTTGAGGTACTACTTGGGGTCAGGAGACAGAGCAGTCACAGCCTTCAGGGCTGCATGTGGTCTGAGGAGGGTAGCCCCTCCATGGGAGACTGTTTTCCTGTCTTCTGCATGTCAGAGCTTTTTGTCCTTCCTAGGAGTTCCATCAGAGGCCTGTGGGCTTATCTGAAGGATGGAAGTGGTGAGGGTCTGGGAAGGATGTGCACACTTTCCGGTCATCATGGAAAGAGGGGGAGGAAGTATTTCTAAGGTGTTCAGATGAATGCTTCCTGGCCAGAGTGGGACTTGGCCTCATATAGGGTTTCATAGGAAAGAGGGGCCAAATTGGGAGTCAGGGACTGAGCAAAGTTTGTGGAACAGAGGAGGATAACAACCATCTTCCTTGTGGCCTTATTTTCCCTTAGACTTTTGCCAAGGAGGAACCAAAGGAAGATATTGATGTGTCTATTCTGCCCCAGCTGGAACACTGTAGCTCCAAGAAGATGAATACATGGCTTGGTGTGTGGATGTGGGGGAAAGGCTGGGGGATGGGGTAAGGGCAGTGGGTTTGGAGGGAGATAGGTCTTTGGATAAAGAGGAAAAGGTCAACCTAGTTTGAATGCCCTTCTCTGTCATGGGATGAATGTTTTCTGAGAGTGGAGGACAGTTGGCCTTTTGCTAGGAGGAGCTTAGGGTCTAAAGAAAGGATGAGGCAGAGTTGGGTTCAGCAGAGGCAGGGACCAGTGAGGATAGCCTCACTCTTATCTTCAGACCTGATACTGTCTATATCTAGATAATTCCCTAGAGTAAGATTGGCTCTCTGAGGGCCTGTGTTTAGGTTCCTTTTGGCCTTTTTAAAGTCACTCTGATCTGTGACTACAAATGGTGAACCTACGTCAGTTTGAAAAGCCATCTTCCCACCTTGAAGTTAAGGGGTAAGACACTGTGTGGCCCCGGCCCTTGCCTGCCTGACAGCTATTTTTGACCATCATCTTCCTGTGTGTGTGACATGGTTCCTAGTCCCAGGAGCAAGCAGTGAGGTGGAGATGAACTGGGTGAACACTGGGAGCAGTGGACAGGGAGGGGTACGCTAGCTCAAAGGGTTTGATTGGGGAGAAGGCTTCCTATTCATTGGGAAACTACAAGAATGAGTCACAGTGGGTGACTGGTATAGAGAAGATGAGGAGTAGATGCAAACATGGAGGTCGTGTTGCCTAGGAGATGCTTTCCTGCTGTTGCAGGCATTTTCTATGGTTACAAGGGGCTGCTGCTGCTGCTGGGTATCTTTCTTGCTTATGAAACCAAGAGTGTATCCACTGAGAAGATTAATGACCACCGGGCTGTGGGCATGGCCATCTACAATGTGGCGGTGAGCTCCCTGGACACCTAGCATTGACCCCATGGGCTAACTATAGCAACCCAGATGGGATTGTATGGGAAGGATTAGGCACTGGATCTTGGATCATTTGGATGGAAGTTTGAAAGAGTTTTTTAATGCCTCAGATTTATAAAGTACTTAACAGTTTATAAAACAAACACAGACACTATCTTCTTAATCTTCACACAACCACCGTGAAGTGAATATTAGTGTGTTGTCATTCCCCACCTCTCCACCTCCTTAAATGAGGAGGCAGAAAGAAAGAGGTTAAATTGCTTGTTTGGGGTTCACAGGCTAGAATCTGAGAGAGTTCCTGCCAGGTATGCCCAGTGATTGACTCTTCAGGACTGAGTGTGTGCCCAAAGATCATGGGTACTTCTGCCTTAGGGATGGGTTGACTGAGAGCTATGAACTGCTTTGGGACAGTTTATTTGTGATTCTTCTAAAGCTAGAATTGAGGATGATCCCATTTGTATTCTTTTCAAATGGAAAGTTCACCAAGAACCTGACCTTACCCACTCTCTTTTGGGAAAAGAAAAGCCTGGATCTTGTCTGAGCCAGCAGAGCTGAGACTCCACAAATACACTCTGCCTCCAGGTCCTATGCCTCATCACTGCCCCTGTCACCATGATCCTGTCCAGCCAGCAAGATGCAGCCTTTGCCTTTGCCTCGCTTGCCATTGTCTTCTCCTCTTACATCACACTTGTTGTGCTCTTTGTGCCCAAGGTGAGCTTCTGGGTGTCCTTGAACCCTCCTCATCCCTTCTTCCCAGGAGTTTGTTCCCCTGTTATGTTCCCCTTCTCCTGTTTGGGGCTGAGCTTGTTCCTTTTATTTTAATTCTTCCCAATTCCAACCCACCATCAGCCCATTTCTAACACAGTTCCTGCTTGGCCTTCCCCTGCCCCATCTTCTGCCCCAAACATCCTCCCTCAGATGCGACGACTGATAACCCGAGGGGAATGGCAGTCAGAGGCTCAGGACACCATGAAGACAGGATCATCAACCAACAACCATGAGGAAGAGAAGTCCAGGCTGTTGGAGAAAGAGAACCGGGAACTTGAGAAGATCATTGCTGAGGTATGCTGATGTGGGGTGCAGGAGAGGTCCAGGAGGCCCCATCATGGGAGAAAACCTGCCTGGAAATGAGTGCAGCAGGCTATGGAAGGGGAGAGGGTTGGGCAAAGAGTAAGGATTCTGCGCCAGGTACGATCCAATGTTGGCTTCATCAGGAGACGAAGGCTCTGCTGAGCAGTGGTGAGCCCTCAGCAACTAATGTTGAACACACCCTATAGGAAAGGGGATGGGCAGGTGCCCAGGATATCCCCTGGGCCCCAGGCTATACAATGACAGAGCAGGGCATGTTCAAACTGGGTTGAGATGAATCTGTATGAGTTATTGGAAGCAATATGCACTGACCTTTCCCTTCTTCCTCACTTTCTCTTTTCCTTTATTTCCCTGACCTTTTCCTTCAACAGTATCCCTATTAATGCTCTTTTGGCCTTTTTTTTTTTTTTTGGATTGCTTATTTTAATTTTTTATGTCCGCTTTAATTCTACATCCCCACCCCTATTTTCCAGTGTCATCTCCCTTTTCATTCCCCAACCTTTATGACTTCCCCTTCTTCCCATCTCCTAATTATTATTTTTTTCCTTCAGAAAGAGGAGCGAGTCTCTGAACTGCGTCATCAGCTTCAGTCTCGGCAGCAGCTCCGCTCTCGGCGCCCACCTCTGACACCCCCAGAAGGGTCTGGGGTGCTACCCAGGGGCCCCCCTGAGCTTCCTGATCGGCTTAGCTGTGATGGGAGTCGAGTCCATTTGCTTTACAAGTGAGGGCTGTGTGGGGAGGACAGGCCAGTAGGGGGAGGGAAAGGGAGAAGCAGGGCTTCCTATCCCCAGATGGAAGAACATGCTGCCCCATTCCATCTCTTATAATAAATAGAGCCCCTCTGTGAGTCACTGGGTTTCCAGTGCTCTCAGAGCCAGACCCTTTTCTCTCTCCATATGATTTTGTCTCTACTTAATAATTTAGTTGATACCTCCTTGAAGCTTTTCATTCACTGGCTCCTTGGCAGCTTCATGCACACACTTTTCCCTTCTCTACACCACCTCCCAAGATTGCTTCTTTGGGTTTTATGTTTTTCTGGGGTGATTAAAGGAGATGAAATGTGGGGAGATTTTGGAGCTGCTTCCAGTGGATAGTTGGTGAGAATTCTGAGCAAAGGCAGGCACCCCTAACTACTGACATGGATAACTGGGCCTATGGGGCCAGGAGGGGGTATCCCTTTCACCCTGTGGTATCTTTTGGGAAAGGATCTCCCTGAATCTCAATAAACCAGTGAACAGTGTGACTTACTGTGAACAGAGTGGGCTTCAGTCCAAGCACAGAGACACAGAGGACTTCATAGCACTGGAAAAGCATTAAAGGGGAGGATTGGAAAGAGATGTTTTATTAATCTTATGAGGCCTTGGTAGGGCAAAGTAGGACATAATAAAAGCTGATATAATTGAGTGATGACATTAGTGGTTAAAAGTATAGAGTCAGACTACCTAGAGTGTTAAATTCCACCACATGCAAAAACTTCTGTAACCTCTAGTCCTTTAAATTCTCTTAAATCCTCATTTGTGAAGACAATAATTGTCTTCCAGCTCCACCACCACCATGGAGATGTTGGGTAAATGCTAGCCACTGTCACTCCTGTTGAATGAGTTCTGTCGCAATGATGGCTACATATTGGAAGCCTGGAGCATGTGTCTGAACAGATGTGAGGACTCTCCTTCCTAGGAACTAAGAACAATAACAAAAATATGATAATTGCTAAGAGATAGTGGATGAGCTGGCCCCTGAGTGTTTCCAGCCTTAGAAGTCTTTGTCTAAAAACTTTTTGGCATCTTGGAAGGATTTCCTATCTAAGTGAAAGAAGGTATTCATTGAATGGCCAATGGAAAAAAAATAAACTTGCCTGGGACTTTTTATAATCCTTTGTGTTCTCTTGGAGAAGTGCCTTTTCCTTCCTTCCTTCCTTCCTTCCTTCCTTCTTTCCTTCTTTCCTTCTTTCTCTCTCTCTTCTCTTTTTCTTTCTTTCTCTTCTCTCTCTCTTTCCCCTTCCTCCCCCTCCCTCCCTCCCTCTCCTTCTCCCTCTCACTTTCTTTCTTAGAATTTTTATAACAGTTTATTTGAGTCAAACTGACAACATGTGCCAGGGACCAGGATCTCAAATGCTCCTTGAGAAGCGCTTTTCAGTAGCTCAACTTTCCTCTTTCCCTTTGGCACTGATTCTATTTTTTTTATTTTTTTAAGATTTTATTTATTATTTTTAGAGAGAGGGGAGGGGAGAGAAGCAGAGAGGGAGAGAGACATCAATGTATGGTTGCCTTTCACCTGCCTCCAGCTACAGAGCTGGTTAGAAACCTGGCTTACAGCCTGGTTATGTGTGCCCTGGCTGGGAATTTGGCACTGATTCTTTTAAGCAATTTTTGCAAAAGAGCTGCAAGGGTTGGGTGGATTAAGTCATTTCATTATCCAGTTTCAGGCTCAGTTTTCATAGCTCCCATGAAAGCAACTATCATTACATATTAGACCAGGACTTAAAAAGCCTTCCACTGTGATTATCTGCCTTGGACCTTTTGAATTTAATATGCAGTTCCCCTCTTCCTGCCGTGGAAAATTCTCAAGCAAAGGGGAAGAAGCCTATGGAGTAGAAAAGCCTTCAGTATGGAAAATGAATAGCAGGAGCTTTATATACCAGCCTTGGGTAGAACCTAAAAAAGATAATTACCACCTTGAACTTTATTTGCACTTTGGCATAGTGTGTATTACAAAGGATCAGAAGTTACGTTGTGGCCAAGGGTGACTCGGACACTTTGCTGGCAGCAGTGTGGGACCCACACTACATGACACAGCTGGTGAAGGCTTCTGGTAGGTGGGAAAGCTGTGCTCAGTGTGAGACTGCCATTCAGCAGGTTTGGAAGGAGTGGCTCCCTTGGTGTCACTAGGCCTGCCTGTGTCACCTTCAGGTTTCATATGTATTTCTGACTTGAGAGTGCCCCAGACTTGAGACTGCCTGCCAAACTTTCATGGCCCTGCTCCACCCTGATGGCCTCTTGCCTCCCCACTCCAGTCACTTACAAATGGCATTTTGTGAGCACTTTGATGTTCTGTTAGTTTTTTTCTTTTCAGTCAACACATTTTGATTGGGAAAGTTGCTGAGACAGGCACTCTTGTAGGCACTGGGGATAGAGCAGTGAGTAGAATTCCTTTTCATGAGGGTATGTTTTCAAGGGGGAAGGGAAGTCAGTAAGCAGGTGAAATAGATAAGACAGCTGGAGCAACTAGGACTGTTGGGCATCTTGTAGTCAGGTCTGGTGCTCAGCACATCCTGCAAGGAAGGTGTATGCTCATACCTGTTGTCTGGTGAGAAGACTGGCTCAGGGAGAGGACTATTGTGTAGGGTCACACAGTTAATGAGTACAGCTGTTATTCAAGCTGCATGTATTTTTTTTTTTTTTTTTAAGATTTTATTTATTATTTTTACAGAGAAGGTCAGGGAGAGAGGCAGAGAAGGAGAGAAACATCAAAGTATGGTTGCCTTTCACCTGTCTCCAGCTACAGATCTGGCTGGAGACCTGGCTTGTAACCTGGTTATGTGTGATCTGGCTGGGAATTGAACCAGCAACCTCTGAGTTTGCAGGTTGGCACCTTATCCACTGTGCCATCAGCCAGGGCTATAAGCTGCATATATTATTACCTATTGCTGTATAACCTGTTAACCAAAACAACAAGCATTATCTCTCACAGTTTCTGTGGGTCAGGAACTCAGGACAGTGGGGAGATACCTGAAAGATTTGAAGACTGGGAACTGGAGTCACCTGAAGGATGTAAAGGTGTTACAGGAGGCTAGAAACAGGAAGACATATCTCACCTGCTAACCCTGCAGTCCTAGGCCTGGTCTAATAATATTGCCAGGTGTTTCAACATCATGAGAACTACTGTGTTAGCATGTAAAGGAGACAGTCCTTGAAGTTGTATGTGTCCTTTTCACTGTTTAGGAAGGAAAGCCTTTGAAACTGTTTACACCAAAGGGTAGAAAGGGCCCATAGGGCCAAAAGGTAGAAGCTCATTAATACCTTCAGGTATCCATGCCCCAGTCCCAAGAAGCTGGCATCATTTTTACCTGTCAATCAATATGTAACTTCTATACCCCCACCCACCAACTGTTTAAGTTCTCAGAACAAAGGACTCCTTTCCTTGGCACCCTTGACCCTCCGGGCCCCTGGGCCTCTAGCCACACTAGGGCAAGCTTGCCACTCCTGCTTTTGACCACCTCTGTTTTTGCTCTCCTATTCATTAATACATTTTGCATGCATGCTAATAGGTTCATTGATTTCTAATTCTTTACTGCCTTGGTTAAAAGAACCAAGGTTTTTCTGATAACAAAGATGAGTATCAGTTGTCAGCTGAGATCTCAGCTAGGGCTGTCAGCTGGAACTCCTCCAGTGACCTTTTCAGTGTGGCCTGGGTTTCCTCATGACATGATGACTGGATACCAAACGTGACTGTCCTAAGGGAGGTATAAAGGGAGAGATAAGCTAGGTTGTAGCTGTCTCATTTCTCTAACATAACTTTGGAAGTCACATAGCACCATTTCTTTGGGGTCTCATGGTCTGGGCTGTCATGAGGCTGTGTCCAGAATCAGGGAACATAGACCCCCACCTCTTGATGGGATAAGCATCAGTCACATTATAAAAAGAGCACTTGGGATGGGACATGTGGTTGCAGCCTCTTTTGGAAGAAATGAGCCACCACATGTAGTCTGCCCACTCTGGAGCATGTGTTTGCTACTCTTGGCCCCACTGCTTGTCTGATTGCCAGTCTTCTCTCTTCATTGACTTCCATCCTCTCTGGACTCTTCAGGGGCAGCTATCGTCCCACACCCAGCCCTTTCTGCAGCTATGGCTTTTCCCATAGTCCTGTGTAGTTTCAGGCCACTCTGGATAGGCAGACACCTTGTTTGTTCACTCAGACTTTTGAAGCAGGGAGTTCTGTTACTTTGCACTTAATGGTGTACTAACTGAAGGGGAATTAGGAGGAGCTTCATGTCAGGCAATGCCCCAAATGAGTAATATTTGATATACTTGACCAGTATGGCATCCACATACCTGGCCCACTGAAGCAAGAAAGGAAATGCTAGATTGTCAAGGAAATGTCCAAACTTATAGATAATTTTTATGAGTTTATTTTAGCCAAAGTCTTGACAATTGCCAGGAAGCAAAATATAAATGTATTGAGAAAATGCTCCAGAGAATGGTAGTTTTGCACCTTATTTTATACTTTAGAATAAAAACAGGGCTACATGAAATCTATTGATAGTAGATAAGGGAGGAAAGCAGGAAAATCTCTGAGATTGAATAAAGGGTAAAACAATAATAGATACATTTTTACATTGGTGGGTACAGGGTAGTTGACAATTATATCTGCAGTACATAGAGTTGGTATGTGGGGAAGAAGATGACAATGAGGGGTTTCATAGTTTTTGCTCAGGTGTAGTGGGTGTAACTTGAAGAGTATGGAAAAAGGGGGATTCTCTGACATTCCAAGGATGGTTATCATGTGGCCCCTTTTTTGTCCACAAAATTATCTCATGGAAAATGAACCCCAACACCATTGGCCCATAAGGACCAGGCCCTGTGCCAGGGCCTGTGATTTCAGTAGAGTTGAGGAGCAGGACATGCTGAAGTCACATTCCTGTGGCTGGCAGGATGTCTTCTTCAGGTGTGTATAGAGGGAAGGGGAGGAAAATAACCTGAACACTAGACTGGCAAAAACCAAAAACTATCAAGAGAAGAACAAAGAGAAGTTTATTAACAGATGTGCTACACATGTACACATGGGAACACCTAGTGATGAGTAGTCCAAAGGGGTGGTTAAAATTGGGGTTTATATATAATTTTAGGCTAAACAAAGGAAAAAGGTTTGGGTTTCTGGGAGATGGAGGCAAGTAAAGTAAAGGTGATCAGGAAAAGTGATAAGAATGGTTTTTTAGTAAGGACTGTTATGCAGATTTAAGTCAATGCTTTCTTCATGCCAAAGACAGGGAGGCACCTTTACATATGTCACTTTCCTTTACTAAAGGTAAACTTGTGTCTTGTTTTTAGAGCTTTTCCTGAACCTTGGGGTTCTCAATAGCCTTCAGCTCAAAATAATGCCCATGCCAAAGAAGCCTACTTTGGGGTGGCATATTCTGGTACTTTTCAGGGTTGAGTGATTCATTCTGCATAGAGGAAATCAGGAGGACTAGCTTCACAGGGCATAAGGAGGGATGCAATAGGGTCTGGGCTAGTAATGACTCACTGAACCATGCAGAAGTGAACTGGTGACTATAACTTGAACAGGCAACTAAAACTGAGGTTTTAAAAATGTCTCTTAAAACTTCCAACTCAAGTGTTGTATTAGGTAGGTAGGTAAGCCTCTCCTTCATAAGACTGAAATCTTGTAGTCTTCTGTTTTTTTTTTTTTACTTTTTTTTTTAAAGATTTTATTTCATTATTTTCAGAAGGAGGGGAAGGGAGAGAGGCAGAGAGGGAGAGAGACATCAATGTATGGTTGCATTTCACCTGCCTCCAGCCACAGATCTGACTGGAGACCTGTTTTGCAACCTTGTTATGTGCCCTGGCTGGGGAATTGAACCTGCGACCTTTGGGTTCACAGGCCAGCACCTTATCCACTGTGCTACCAGCCAGGGCAGTCTTCTGTTTTTTAATCCTGAAAGTTACTGTCTTTTAAAATTATCATTTATTTCATTTTTTCAATTACAGTTTACATTCAATATTAATTTGTGTTTTTACAGGTGTACAATGTAGTGGTTGGGCAATCACATACTTTAGAAAGTATTCTTTTTGATATTTCTGAAATGGGTTACAGAATGAAAGGTCCCCCAAGCAGAAATGTTTCCCACATTTCTGTGGAAAAAAACTCCATGGTTGGGGCGTGGAGGAAGGGGTGGTCATTCACTCTGTGGGCCAAAAAACCTTAATATGTGTTAATAGATTATCTTAGTGTGTGGGGGTGGAAACTGTACTTTTGTGACTCTTACTCATTGTATATTATTATTTCTGCTGTCTTGGGTATTTACTTTTCCCATAGTCTAACAAGCTCTAAGCTAAGTAACTTTTTTCTTTTTTAGGCCAAGTAATTTTAATGTTGGTGAAGTGGGTGCTACATGACTTCCTTTTTTGTAACTATTAGCCCAAACTAGCTCATAAACAGAGTGAAAGATCCCCCAAGCAGAATGTTTCCCACATTTCTGTGGTATAAATCTGTATACCTCTCAAATTAAATAACTTTTTTCTCAGGATATTGTTATGGAGTGGGAGAATGCCAAAATCCCTCACTCTGCAGTTTGGAGATGGGAGTAGGACACTGGAGTAAGCCATTTTTCCTAAGAGAGATACTTTGCTAGTAGCTAGTGTCTTAGCTATGCAAATGAATAGATAAACCTCTTAACCCAAGAGGATGGGAGGGGTTTTTGACCATAGAATGGTGATGAAAGAATTTAGAAGGCTCTGTGAGATTTCAGGATTGGTCACCCTACCACTGTTGTCACAGGCAGCCACATGGCTTATAATAGGGCAGCAGACATATGCTCTCTCTCTCTCTCTCTCTCTTTTTCTCTTTCTTTCTTTCTTTCTTTTTCTTTCTTTCTCTTCCTTCCTTCCTTCCTTCCTTCCTTCCTTCCTTCCTTCCTTCCTTCCTTCCTCCCTCCCTCCCTCCCTTTCTTTCTTTCTTTCTTTCTTTCTTTCTTTCTTTCTTTCTTTCTTTCTTTCTTTCTTTCTTTCTTTCTTTCTCTTTCTTTCTTTTTTTTTTCTTTCTTTCTCTCACCCAGGTGAACATGCAGAGGGCTCCCCCAGAATGACATGCAGAGAGACATGTAGTCTCTCTGCTCCGCTGAATGGACATGCAGACAGGGACTCATTTGCTCTCCTGGATGGACCCATAGACAGACACATGACCTGAGAACTCACCTAGTTTGAGAAGAGGGGAAGGGAGACTCTCAGCTTATGCAGAGATAGAGAATTACCTGTGGTATAAGAGTTGGAGAGTATGTGCAAAATCCTTCCCTAATGGGGTATAGCAGCTGCCAGGAACCTTGAATTTATAACTGGAATACTAAGCTGTGAACTACTGTGTTTCTGAAAGATGGTATCTTTTGCTTGTTTGTTTTAAAGCTAGCCTAATCTGACAGGGCTGTATATTTTGGGTGTTTTTAAAGGGAACTGGGATTTAATGGTACAATTACAGTTGCACCTTTAATATAAATCTGTATACCTCTCAAATAAACAAAATACCTTTCCTTTTCACCAAACTCTGTTATTGAGTCATTCCTGGAGGTGGGCAAATCAAGCCCATTAAAACTAGGGACCCTCCCAAAAAAGATCCTGTTACAATGTTACTTCTCAAATTTCACTGTGTAACTCCTTCCCCTACATTTTCCTATTCCTATGCACAACACACTTTAATTGTTTCTGTTAGGATATAGAGGCAGCTAGAATGCACAGTTGGACTTTGGTCAGAACTGCAACTGGATATGTTAATGAAGCTAACTGGCTCCCCAGGGGTGTGTTAATGAAGCTAGCGAAACTCATCCTAAATGTGTAACTGAAAGTATAAACACCTTGCCCCCTAAAGTCAAAATGGGGTTGACTTTTTAAAAAAATTTTATTGTTGTTGTATTACATCCATCCACTTTTTGTTCCCCTCTGTCCCTCTTCCCACCCACCCATTCCCCCCAAAGTCAATCCCACCTGTTGTCCATGTCCATGGTTCCTTTATACTAGGTTCTTGTCTAAGCTGCTCCCCTTTCTTGCCTCTGCCTCCCCCCTCCCCCCAAACCCTTTCCCCCTGACCATTGAAGGCCTATTCACTGTATTCATATATTTGGTTCTGTTTTGCTTGTTGTTAGTTTTGTTCATGATTGTCCTGTAATGGGTGAGATCATATGATATTTGTCCTTCACTGACTGGCTTATTTCACTAAGCATAATACTCTCCAGTTCCATCCATGTTGTTGCAAAGGGTCCCAGTTCCCTCTTTCTTTCTGCTGTGTAGTATTCCATTGTGTAAATGTACCAAAGTTTTGTTTTTTTTTTTTTTTTAAGATATTATTTCATTATTTTCAGAAAGGGGGAAGGGAGAGAGGCAGAGAGGGAGAGAGACATCAATGTATGGTTGCGTCTCCCCTGCCTCCAGCCACAGACCTGACTGGAGACCTGGCTTGCAACCTGGCTATGTGCCCAGGCTGGGGAATCGAACCTGTTACCTTTGGGTTCACAGGCCTGCGCCATATCACTGTGCCACCAGCCAGGGCTTTTTTTTTTTTTAAGATTTTTAATTTCATTATTTTTAGAAAGAGGGGAAGGGAGAGAGGCAGAGAGGGAGAGAGAGGTGTTAATGTATGGTTGCGTTTCACCTGCCTCCAACCACAGAGCTGACTGGAGACCTGATTTGCAACCTGGTTATGTGCCCTGGCTGGGGAATCAAACCTGTGACCTTTGGGTTTGCAGGCCGGCGCCTTAACCACTGTACTACCAGCCAGGGCCTGTACCAAAGTTTTTTGATCCAATCATCCACTGATGGGCACTTAGGCTGTTTCCAGCACTTGGCTATTGTAAATAGTGCTGCTACGAACATAGGGGTACATAGGTTCTTATGATTTGGTGTTTCAGGATTCTTTGGGTATACTCCTAGTAGTGGAATTGCTGGATCAAAAGGCAATTCCATTTTTAGTTTTTTGAGGAAACTCCATACTATTTTTCATAGTGGCTGCACCAGCCTGCATTCCCATCAACAGTGCACCAGGGTTCCCTTTGCCCCACATCCTCACCAACACTTGTTTGTTGATTTGTTGATGATTGCCATTTTGACATATGTGGAGTGGTATCTTATTGTGGTTTTCATTTGCATCTCTCTGATGGCTAGTGTTGTTGAGCATTCTATCATATTCCCTTGGGCCCTTTGTATGTCTTCCTCAGTGAGTTTTCTGTTCAGGTCTTTTGACTTTTTTTTCCCCCCTATTACTTTAATTAATTAATTAATTAATTAAAAAATATTTTATTCATTATTTCCAGAGAGAGAGGAAGGGAGAGAGGCAGAGAGGGAGAGAGACACCAATGCATGGCTGCCCCCAACCTGCCCCCAGCCACAGACCCGGCTGGAGAGCCGGCTTGCAACCTGGCCACATGCCCAATTAATATTTATTAATTGACCATAGAGTCCTGGATTTATTTCTGGGCTCTCTATTCTGTTCCATTTATCTATATGTCTATTCTTATGCCAGTACCAGGCTGTTTTGATGGCAGTAGCCTTGTAGCATAGTTTGAAGTCCGGTATTGTGATTCCTTCTACCTTGTTCTTCTTTCTCAAGATTGCTGTGGCTATTCATGGGTGTTTTTGGCTTCATATAAATTTTTGAAGTATTTTTTCTATTTCTGTGAAGTCTGTCATTGGTATTTTAATTGGGATTGCATTGAATCTATAGATTGCCTTGGGTAGTATGGACATTTTAATGATGTTAATTCTTCCCATCCATGAACATGGTATATGCCTCCATTTATTTGTATCTTCCTTGATTTCTGTCTTCAATGTTCTGTAGTTTTCTGAGTACAGGTCTTTTACCTCCTTAGTTAAGTTGATTCCTAGCTACTTTATTTTTCTTGTTGCTATGGTAAATGGGATTTGTTTTCTCGCTTCTATTTCTGATGTTTCATTATTGGTATACAAAAGCACTTTTAATTTCTGAATATTTACTTTATATCCAGCTATTTTGCTAAATTTGCTTATTAGGTTGAGTAAGTTTTGGTAGAGCCTATTGGGTTTTGTATGTACACTACCATATCATCTGCAAATAATAACAGTTGACTTCCTCCTTTCCAATTTGGATATTTTTGATTCCTTTTTTTTCTCTGATGGCTATGGCTAGAACTTCTAAGACAATGTTGAACAGAAGTAAAGAAAGTGGATAGCCTTGTCTTATTCCTGATCTTAGGGGGAAAGCTTTTAGTGTTTGTCCATTAAGTATGATATTGACTTCAGGTTTCTCATAGATGGCCTTTATGATGTTGAGGTATGCTCCCTCTATTCCCATTTTGCTGAGTGTTTTTTTTTTTTTTATTTTTATTTTTTATCATAAATGGTTGCTGTACTTTATCAAATGCTTTTTCAGCATCTATTGATATGATCATATGGTTTTTATCTTTCAACTTGTTGATGTGGTATATTACATTTATTGATTTATGAGTGTTGTACCATCCTTGCATCCCTGAGATGAAACCCACTTGATCATGATGTATGATCTTTGAAATGCACTGCTGGATCTGGTTCGTCAATATTTTGTTGAGAATATTAGCATCTATGTTCATCAGAGATATTGGCCTATAGGTTTTTTTCTTAGTCGTATCTTGACCTGGTTTTAGGATTAGAATAATATTGGCCTCATAGATAGAGTTTAGGAATCGTCCCCCTTCCTGGATTTTTTGGTATAGGTTGAGAAGGATAGATGTTAGTTCTTCTTTAAATGTTGGGTAAAATTCACCTGTGAATCCATCTGTTCTGGGGCTCTTGTGCTTTGGGAGATTTTGGATTACTTCTTCAATTTCACTAGTTGTTGTTGGCCTATTCAGGCCGTCTGCTTCTTCTGGATTCAGTTTTGGTAGATTATACATTTCCAGAAATGTGTCCATTTCACCCAGGTTGTCATATTTCTTATCATATAGTTGTTTGTAATAATTTCATACACTCTTTTGTATTTCTGAAGTATCAGTTGTATTTCTCCTCTGTCAGTTCTGACTCTGTTTATTTGGGTCCTCTCTCTTTTTCTTGATGAGTCTGGATAAAGGCTTGTCAATTTTGTTTATTTTTTCAAAGAACCAGCTTCTGGACTTGTTGATTCTTCAGATTGTAGTTTGAGTCTCTAAGTTATTTAGGTCTGCTCTGATCTTGATGATTTCCTTCCTTCTACTTGTTCCTGGCTTTGTTTGTTGTTGCTTCTCTAGTTCTTGCAGCTCTATGGTTAGGTTTTTAAAATAAACTTCTTGTGACCTTTTTAGGTAGACCTGTATTGCTGTAAATTTCCATTGGAGCACTGCCTTTGCTGTGTCCCATAGGTTTTGGACTGTCCTGTGTTCATTGTCATTTGTTTCCAGGAACTTGTTGATTTCATTTTTGATCTCATTGTTAACCCATTCATTGCTTTAAAGCATGTTATTCAGTCTCCATGAGTTAGAGTATTTTTGTTTTTTTCCCCTTGAGATTGGTTTCTAGTTTCAAGCCGTTGTGATCTGAGAAGATGCTTGGTATGATTTCAATTTTCCTGTATTTGTGGAGGCTTGTCTTGTGACCTACCATGTGGTCTATCTTAGAGAATGATCTGTGTGCACTTGAAAAGAATGTGTATTTTGCTTCTTTGCCATAAAAGACTCTCTATATATCAGTTAGGTCCATTTCCTCTAGAGTATTGTTCAATACCACAACATCTTTGGGGATTTTTTTTGTTTGGAAGATCTGTCCATTGTTGATAGTGGGATATTAAAATCTCCTCCTATGAGTTTGTTGCTGTCTATATCATTCTTGAAGTCCTCCAAGATTTTCCTTATATATTTCAGAGCTCCTATGTTGGGTGCATATATGTTTACCAGAGTTATTTATTCTTGATGGATTGTTCCCTTAAGTATTATGAAATGTCCTTCTCAATCTCTTTTTATGGCCTTCACTATAAAATCTATTTTGTCTGAAATAAGTATTGCTACTCCAGCCTTTTTTTCATGTCCATTTGCTTGATATATCTTTTTCCATCCTTTCACTGTCTATCTGTGTGGATCTTTTGTTCTGAGGTGGGTCTCTTGAATACAGCATATATGTGGGCCATGCTTTCTTATCCATTTGGCTACCCTATGTCTTTTGATTGACCCATTTAATTTGTTTACATGTAAGGTTATTATTGATTCATACTTATTCATTGCCATTTTCTCATTTTGTACCTGTATTCCTCTTTGGCTTTCTCTGTTTCTTCTTTTTTTGTTAAAGCAGACCCTTTAGCCTTTCTTGCAATGCTGGTTTGGTAGAGATACATTCTTTTAGTCTTCTTTTGTCTGCTTATTTCTCCTTCCATCTTGAATGAGAGCCTCGCTGGGTAGAGTATTCTTGGTTGCAGGCCTTTGTTTACCATTACTTGAAATACTTTTTGCCATTTTCTTCTGGCTTGAATTGTTTCTGTTGAATAATCACTTGATAGCCTTATTGGAGCCCCCTTATATGTTATTTGCCATTTCTCTCTTGATGCTTTTAGGATTCTTTGTCTTTGAAATTTGCCATTTTAATTATAATGTGCCTTGGAGTTGGTCTGTTTGGTTGATCTTCATTGGGACCCTCTGTGCTTCCTGAACTTGAATAATGTTTTCCCTCATCATGTTAGGGAAATTTTCTATCATTACTTTTTTTGAACAGATTTTCCATTCCTTGTTTCTCATCTCCTGGTATCCCTACGATACGAATATTATTACGTTTCATGTTGTCCTGCAGCTCTCTTAAAACTTCTTCATTCTTGTTCAGCCTTTTTTCATTCTCTTGTACTGTCTTGGGGTATTTGTCTATGTTGTCCTCCAACTCGCTGATCCGGTCCTCTGCTTCCTCTAGCCTACTGTTGATTCTTTCTTCTGCATTCTTCAATTCAGAAATTATATTATTCATTACCTTCTGGCTCTTACTGATAGTTTCTAAGTCTTTTTTGATGCTGTTGTAGCTCTCAGTAAGTTTCTTGTAACTTCCCTGGAGTTGTTTATAGTTTTCTTTGATGTGGGTGAGCTCATTGAGCTTCTCTATCATCATTCTTTTGAATTCCTTATCTGATATGTTGTGTGCCTCTGTTTTATTTGGTGATCTTTCTGGGAATTCTTCCTTTCCTTTTGGTAATGGGCTGATTCTTTTTTCCCCCATTTTGGGTGTCTGTTTTTGCTTGTTTGTTTGTTTCTTTTTTCTTGGATTACTCTGCTTTGCTTCCCTGCCTTTTTTGAGCACCCTTCCATGTTAGGAGATTTGTGGAGTTCAGTGTTGCAGTCTCCTAGGTTTTCTCCACTTGTTGATCTTGGGTGGCCTTTATGTCATTAACTTGGGCTGTCTGGTTGTATTCTGGATTGGTTGTGTATGTTGCTCCTTTCATTCCAGTTGGCTGATTGCAAGACACTCCTTCTATCCTTTCTCATACACTGTGTTTGAGCTGCTCCTAAAACAGAACCACCAGTCCAGGCAAAATAACCAGACCTTCAGAGATATCTTTCTCTTTTACTTCCCTTTTTGACTGCTTATAAATGTAACTATATACCCATACCCTCCAAGATAACCCCTGCTCTTAATCACACCCTCAGCTGTAACTGATCTAGTCTTAATAGGGATGTAGATATATTAAGTCTGTTGTATGAGGGGAAAAATTATTAAGTTGACTAAAGTATAGATAGTTTTGAAGGATGCTGAGGAGTAGCAAAGATAGCAGGGATAAGAGAGAGAAAATCAACTTATCTATTCTATAGAAATTTGAAGAGGTAGAATCAGAAAGCCTCAAGTACAAGTGAACAGTGTAAGTGTATATATATATATAATTGCTGCATCTCCTTGCTCACCCTTAATGATCCCTGATTGGGTCAAGTGGAGACAGAACCTGCAGGCTTTTAGCAGGAAAGAAAGAAAGAAAGAAAGAAAGAAAGAAAGAAAGAAAGAAAGAAAGAAAGAAAGAAAGAAAGAAAGAAAGAAAGAAAGAAAGAAAGA